>SNQJ01S0184689.1:4936-16575 GCA_010110895.2 Picea sitchensis
TGCAACTTGGCATTACTTAACATGCATATTCGATCCCAACTTCCTTGCAATACTTTCCAAGTTCCATGGATATGAACCTACCTTCACCATATATTCTCAAACATTTGGTTATCAGTCTTTCTATAGATCCACCTTTCTAACCTGAACACAGTTCTCCACCTTGAAATTTGAATTTGAAAAACCTTTATGAGATCCTGCCAAACCGAACCAAGTGAACCCTTGTTGCTAACTTCCAAGGACTTTACACTGGAGTCTCAGTGCTCCACCTTAACATGAACATTCCCTTGATCAAATCTTGCCAGGTAAGCCTTCACCACTTACCTTTAGGCCCATTTACAATGGAGTTTAACAAGCCTTTTATAGGATTCATTACATGCAATCGATAGGTGATTTAATAAAATAGGGGTGCGCATGTCTATGCAAGTCTTACAAATGTATGCCCATTTACATGCAATCAATAATTTTTTATAACTCCAATGTAAATACAAATTTTTTTTCTTCACGATGACACAATCATCACTGCTCTTGTTGTTTCCTTGATGTACTAACAAGTCTTGCATCTTGAAGTTCCATAATTCAAAGTTATTCCTACTATTGAATTTCTCCACCTCAAACTTTGAAATCTACAGTTTTACCACTAGCACAAACCACCCAAAACTACAACTTATAAAAACCAAATTTTAATATCTAGAAACAATGATATAAGGTCAATGATTAACAACCAAAAATATTAATGAAAAAAATTTAATCCACAAAATATATAATATATATATTTCTTAAAACCTTTTAAGAAAACATCAACCCATATATTTATAAAGTATCATTTATGAAATGACATTCCCCGCCCACTTTTCCATATTTAAATGCGATTCTTTTTTAATGGATCCTAAAAATATTCTTTCATACCATATGACTTTAAATATTTTATACCTAGTGTCCAAGAGAATTTTCAACTCGATCACACCATAAGTATCGCTCCACGGCTATCGCACCTTGCAAAAAATATGATCAATGATTGTCACTGGTTTTCGCTCCTCCCATGAGGTGCAGAGTGTGATAATATAGAAAATGAAAGGTATCACACCACCCACAGAGCGTATTCAAGTAGAATATCAATATCTCCCATGGCCATTCAAGCGTAATGCGCTCATTCTCCACCTTGCGGGCTTTCATCCATGACCGACCATTGACTTCCTCTGCGGATTCGATTCTGAACAGGTCTTCCTCCTTAGCTCTTTGAATCTTCAACACTGAGCTATGATATCACTTGTTAGGCATTATAAGCATAAACGTTATATGATTTTAATGAAAAAGAAAATAAAGCCAACAACAATAAACTAGACATAATAAGAATCACAGAATTGACATAATAATCACAGAATTCATATACTGATTTATATGAAAACTTAATATAAGAAAAAATCATGAGGTAATAATAATCAATATTCTTATTATTTAAGGGAGAATTACAATAACAATCATAACCAGCATCTCCTCTTTTCTCACATATTATGCTACACTACATTGCTCATTGCTCACTTCACCTCTATGTATATGCTAATATATACAGAATATATCAAATAGCTAGACAAATTGATTACAATATGATCGACCTCTTATACAAACTGTTGACTATAGTGTGCATGCATTTATATTCTATTTTAATTAATATTATATACATGCATCCACATGGGAAACTAGTTAGCTCATTTTCAACATAACCTACTCTTTATTTCTCATCATCAATTTATATAAGTAATTCCTTATGTCTAACCTAATATTTATTTATCAACATCAATTTATTTAATTAATTCGTTATGCCTAACGTACTCTTTATCAACATCAATTTATTAAAGTAATTCGTTATGCCTAACGTACTCTTTATAACCTTCGGTTGGTTGACATTCAAAACAATAGAATGCATAAGTCTAAGTAGAAACCTAGGGAGGAATATAGTGGTTGTGATGATGTGACGAGTCAATGTATTAATTATTGATAGGAGAATTGTGTGGGGACAATTTTGGTGGAATGTGCATTAATAGTTTGTAATATGTATTGATATCGATTAGTTTTAACATTATAACATGGAAGAAAACTTTACGTTTGTTGAAATTAAAAATAAAAATGTTGTATATGAAATTTGAGTTTGGAAATGTAGTAATGTTAGATACACCAATTGAAATTGAAAATGTAGTAGTCTTAGAGACATCAGTCTTCTCTTCGAATTCTTAAAAATGACACATATTGTTACAAGGAAAATCTCTATGGCTAGGGTGAACCACAACAAACATGTATGACTGTAGAAATCGACTCAATTCCATCATATGCTATATAAACTAATGTGCAAGAGACGCAAGAAAGAGGCCTACCTCCTCGTCCAAGCGTTTGATGATGTCCACTGTTGAGCACTTCGACTCAAAGCTTTATACCTGCAACCACTTCTCAACAAACAAGCAGAGGAAGCATATAGTGATAATATAAAAGGTTAGCACATTAGATAGCATAATCCATTAATATACAAAACAAACATGCCCATGGATCATAATACATATATTTTCAAGATATCAATTGGATGGGAAAAGAGTATTTCTATTAATAAATAATCAACAGATGTGAAAATATCACAGACTTTTGTGTCAGCATGGTTCGGAACCAAGAAGTTGAGTTCCTTCCAACTGAGCCTCCACCACTTCAATCCTCCACCAAAAGCAAGTTCATATAAGGGAGAGAAAGACGTTCTTCATCAATAAGGGAAGAGCTTGGAGGATGAACACTGTGTTCAGACTTAAAGGACAAAGGGATGTAGACTCAATATGAAGTAAATAATTTCTCCATAGTAACTTTGCTCTCAAAGTTGAATTCTCTCTTCCTTTTCTATAGATCGGAATTGGCTTCTTTATATCCTTCAAAATGCAACTGAAGGGCCGAGTCAGAATGTATCCAATATATGGAAGGCCAAGGATCAAAGATCTCTTGTCGTGACATGTAAACCCGGCATTCAATTTTGATTTTCTGGCACAAATCCTAATGTACGCGGACTGTGGTGGATCAGCCTGCGTATATGCTTGTTGTATAGCTTGCAAGGTGCGTACAAGTGGAAAACATTATATTTTTATCTCTCGATTTTATCATTAGGGAACGTAAGTCTGCATGGGGGAATGGAATAAGGTCCTCTCTACAAGATTCCATAGGGTGAGACAAATCTTTCTCTAACAGATGCCCCCTATAGTGTGAGGTCAAAGGAGTATCTATGATAGCTGAAATACATTACAAATAACCCAGAAGTGGAGTGGTAGAGAACCAGCTGGATGAACTCAATTGCTCATTATATTATGTACCGCCTTTGCATACATGGCTGCCAAAAATAAACTGCAGATCCATGTGAAAATATACCAAACAAATGTTTGCGGCCATGGATAGGGAAATTCAAAAGCGGTTACATGCCAATAGATATCATAGTCACGAACAAGGACCAATAGTACCAGTCTCAAAAACCAATCTTAATATGTTTGTATACCATGGAGTACAATCTAATCTCCCATGATCACTGAAGTCATATAGGTATTGGTCTAATGAAAATGAAGCAACATCTCAAGAAAGTTGTGGCCACACAGTGATGTATTCAAGTCTTCTACACAGTCTGCCAAAGGTGCAAGTCTACATCATGTGAGTAAAGGAGTTGAGGTCGAACACAATGAGACATTGTTTGATTACCGGTCATTGATGTATACTATTAACGAATGCGAGACAACCTACCAATAGTTAAAGTAGGTATCAAGGCACCAAGTACATTGTTACAAGTGTGAATAGAGGAGTCAGTGTCGAACACCTAAAGAATCTATCGATCAGGAAACATTGATGTATTCCCAACAGTCGATAGCGAGAGAACCTGCCACTGATGACTGCAAGCCTCAGGGTACTCATAAGACTCTAGGTCTCATTTCCAAATAACAGGCCGATTTCGATGGAAAGAGACTTTCTAAAAGGAGAGCATTAAGGCATGTCTCATCAGTCAGCACGAGGTACAAAGTAGGAGATTCATGATTTGGTGGAAATCAGATGAAGAACATGTTCACAAACCAACGTCCCTATGCATCTTTCACCTGTGCCAAGTGCAAGCAATACATGAAAAAGACCCTCTGATTAGCAGGCAATGATGAAAATTGCTGACAAAGGCGAAGAAACCACCAATAAGGCTAATGAAATCCAAGACACTACACGAATCCCATTGTGTGAATAAATGTCTTTCCTTCAAACACAAGGGAAACCACCCAGTCAACGACCAATGATGAAATGTCGATTGTTGGGTTCAAGGTTACCTACCAATGATGAAAGTAGGGATAGTGTGCATGATAGGACTAAAGTATCATGCGATTTTGAGACAAACTTAGAGTAAGGCCAACATGCAAAGTCAAGAGTTTTGAGGAGTGGCCAACACAGGTTGATAGACTTTCTTTGAACAAGAGCATGAGACATATGGTGGATTTTGGCATCATAGACCCAATGATAAAATCATGAGATGCAGGAGGCATAAATGAAGTTCTGTGTAGGAACTGGATGATTAACCATTCGGTAGAGAAGAATCTATAACAAGATCAACTTCCTAAGGCCATGCTAAACCCAAAATTATGATGAATGGACTCAAATAACTTTGTTCTCTGTTAAAAGGTGACACGACTGATGCCGATATAAGATAATACTCCCTTCTCGCCCATCTTTAATGAATTCTATGATACAAAGGAGGAAATGTGTGTCGCAAGTAAGAGAAACTAGTTACAGCAGTGGAACGTACCTATCCTCAATGTAGGGGAGTGCATGCAGGAGATGGACACTCGGGGGAATGTTTCCTCCTATGTATAGGGTGTCAAATTACGAAGGATATAAACAAGGCTCTCCTTGGTTGAGGAAGAAAAACTGTTGAGGCAAACAGTTTATAACGCAAAATGAGAATCGACTAAAGGCTCAATATTACAAGCAAGCACATGAGATGCAATCACAACTTAATGCCAAAAAATGTCTTTTTTTATGTCTTTTAGTCTACTTGGTGTGAAAAAGGGATACACTTGTGCCAAATAGACGTCTTTTCAAAACCAATTTATGAGTGTGAAAAAGACAAGTTCACTCGACGATCTTTTCACTTTTTGATTACGAGTCGAAAAACAGATTAACTAAGACTCATGACCTTTCAAATCCAACTTAACGTGTGTGAAAGGGACAAATCACTCGAAAATATTTTCATTTTTTGAAATGAGTATGAAAAGATCTTAGCTAAGACTAATGACCTTTCAAGTCCAATTTAACGAGTGTGAAAAGGACAAATCACTCGACAATATTTTTTCTTTTTGAACGAGTTAGAAAAGGGCTTAACTTGAACTCGTTAGGGACATTCTAGGCGGCAATCCATGGGGGAGGACAAGGCTCCCATGTGTACCTTCTGTGGAATGTCAGTATCTTATGAATAGACGACATAAGCTTGGGAAAACCCAAATCTCTCCAAGTTGAAACCTAAGAGGATTATATCATCTCCATGATATATCGGATAATGTCTCTTCCTGGAAAAGACATAGGCAGAGGCATTGGATACCCCACAAGACTATCCCAATCAAAGGGAACCTCGTCAACACTTGGAGGGAGGGAACTCAGGAAGATTAAAATTCTCTCTTGTTCAAAAGATAAATTACTAGAAAATCTAAGGACATTGCATAGAAGGTATAGAACCAGAACCAGAAGAGCGGGATCGACCAAAAATTGTATTGGCACGACCTCTTCCTTAGACTTGTCACTCTCCAAGAGTAGAGTGGGGTCAATCAAAGATTGCATCGATACGAACACTTCCTCAACCATTGGTTGAATAGGGTGTGATAAAACAAGGTCAGGAGGTGTGTCATCCCCGAAAATAGGAGTGTTGTCAGTCAAATATTTCATTGACACAACCATTGGTTGAACAATATGCAAGACAACAAGGTCAAGAGATGCATCATCCCTGAACATAGGAGAGGTTTCAGTCGAAGATTGCATCGACACAACCACTGGTTGAACAAGATGATAGACAACAAGGTCAAGAGACACATCACCACCAAACATAGGAGAGGTGTCAGTCAAAGATTGCATCGACACGACCACTAGTTGAACAAGGTGCGAGACGAAAAGGTCAAGAGACACATCACCCCTAAACATAGGAGAGTTGTCAGTAAAATATTTCATCGACACGACCATTGGTTTAACGGGATGTGAGACAACAAGGTCAAAGGATGCCTCAACTCCTAAAGGAAAAGGGGTGTCAACCGAAGATTACATCGGAATGGCTGTTGTATCAACCAAAGAAGGAATTGAGTGTGGGGAAACCATAGATGACTCATAACTTGAAGGTCCCTCAAGTGAAAACCAAGCTTCCAATATCCCGACAATAGCGAGACACAAACAAGTAAGATTATTTCCTTCGCAAGTCCTACAAAGGAATATGGCCTTACATCTGAAATGTCTAGGCTTCTCAATCATATGAATTCCCTCATCATAACTTGCAGTGGCTAGTGACATGCTCCCAGCATGACTTGCAGAGGCTAGTAGAAAATATCTAACATGACTCGCAGAGATGGGGGATGGATCCCCAACATGAATAACAAAGGTTGGTGATGTATGTGTAGTGTGACTAGCAGTTACTAGACATGTTCCCCTATCATGACTTGTAGTGGCTAGTTGCAGGTCTTCAAATTGACTCGCAAAGGTTGTCGACCAATCTCCAACATGACTAGCACAGGTTGGTGATATGATGCTAGTATGACACATACTGACTGGACTTGTGCCGCCAACATGACTTACAACGGTTGGTGATATAATTATAGTATGACACACAATGACTGGACTTGTGCACCCAACATGACTTGTAGCGGTTGGTTACAGGTATTCAACATGACTGGTAGAGGTTTTCGACCAATCTCCATCATGACTAACAAAGGTTGGTGATATAATGCCAGTATAACATGCAGTGATTGGACTTGTGCCCCCAACATGACTTGCAGTGACTGTAGAAAGTCTTCAACATGACTTGCAGAGGTTGTCGACCAATCTCCAACATGACTAGAAGAGGTTGGTGATATAATGCCCATATAACACGCAGTGACTGGACTTGTGGTGGTGGATGATTGCAGCATTTGAGACTAGAAGGAAAGATTGGTTTTGAGAAATTGCAGGATAGGAAGGATCCTATTTTAATCCATGTCCCTATCCGACAAGATAATATCCTCCTCCATACTAATTCATAAAGGGTTGTAAGGGCATCAACACTAAGAAAGACACTTGCAAAGATAAAGCAACATGACAAGGGTTACTCATGTGAGGATACATGTTTCCCCCAGATGAAGGAACTCCGTGAGGGGGGTTTCCCATACTATAAAAATAACTCCCCCTGGATGAAACACCAGAGGACAGATGAAGGCCCGCCATGGGAAAAGTGTTCGTAGGAACTGACATAATGGAAGAAGGATAAGTGAATGGAGTGTAATAAGTAGAAATATTGCATATTTGGGCACTTACTTCTCGCATAGTGGAATCGTAGGAAGGAATATTCCAACCTTATATCTTAAGAGGTGTTTGAAGGATATGACTCCCACCAAATAGAGAGGGAGAATAAGGAGGCATCATGCCCCCCGACCCAAAACTTGTATTCCCAGAAGGAGGTGAGACAGAGGATGGCAAGTGTAGAGACATATCTGACATACCATGAGAAAAATGATTAGACACCCAAGGCATCGATTGAGTACTATAATTTTGCATACCATTATAAAAAGTGGACAAATTTTCCCCCATGAACATCATGGGGAGGGTAGTAGTAAATGAGGGAGCCAAAGGAACTTCACTATCCATGATAATGAAGACTCAACAAAAAATCCTATTGTCAACTAATAATCAAAGAGCACACCAAAAATCAAACGTCCAATATGCATCCAAATAGGTAAAGTGGTTGGGTGGCCTCCCTCCCTAAAGAAGGTATGTCTCTCCCAAGAAGGGCCTGAGATTCCCTGCTAAATATGAGAGATAATAGAATTAGTTATAAGGGCCCTCATGAGATTAACAACCAATCATTCAGATCCCCCCGAAGAGGTAATCCTGCATAAAAGTTGTTTGTTGTTCAACCCTTATCTGACCTAGGGTACCTGAAGAATAGCCCCTGCAAGTAACCTATGAGATACCTAAGTCAAGCAACTAATAAACCACTATATAATCGATGCATAGGTGAGCAATCATAAGTCAGGTCCACCATATGGGCAGGCTCGCAAAGCCCAAAACCTTTAAAGCACCACCTCTCATGAAGGTAAGGGAACTAACAAGATCCCTAGATATGAATAGATCCCCATAATTATCTATGACGCTAGGAAGGTATCAGGGGGATATCCCTTCAACCAACTTCGTGCGACCTTGTGATTAACTCCGGTGTGAGCGAAGCCTCCCAATATTACCAATTATACAATGGATTTATCCACTCCCTGACTCAGACACATATGTTTATTTAATTTTTGTAACACCCTTTCATTACTGTAACGCTCTGATACCAAACTGTAACACTCTTTCATTTGAAGATGCAACGCCCCCTTTCCATCAGCCGAGCAGACACTACTTCGCGGAATAACAATCTCATGCTTAATTATATATATATATATATATATATATATATAAGACATGCATTTAAGAAAATGAAACACAGTTAAACTCAGATTAATCATAAGAATTACTGCTATTATAAATAATCAATGGTTTTTACATTAATTCATATGCACGACAAAATACATGATAATTATAAATATAGACATGTTGTAACATAGTTGAAACATTATCGGGTACTTATCTTTGAAAGCGGTGGTAATTCCACCAAACAGGTGCAGGCCTTCCATGAACCTCCCAACCTTAGACTGCGCTACTCATCAATCTCAGCAGTAGGTCACCCCTGAGCTAGGACTAAGCTCCACCCCAAGGCAAGGAATCCTAGGCTAGGCTGAGGTAACAGGGAAAACACAAGGGCACAAGGAAGGAATTCTCTCCCAGGAACCACTCATACTCATTGTCCACAGAATCTCCTTCCCCACATGCCTGTTCCACCCTAGGAGTATACACCTTCTTTGTCACCTAGACACTCCTTCGGCTGCTAACCTCCCTTGCCTTAGGTTTCAGCAACAGGCCGGACCCGAATTCTCCGAGCTCTACAGTAGCTACATGGTTCCTTCTAGAAGCTCTCTCCTTCCTCAATACACTCTCTCACATGGAGAGAGTCGCTCATAGGTCAAGCAACCTGTTCTTCCAACTCCAACAACCTCTCTCACCTAGAGAGAGTGTTGTATGACTGGATGACAAGACACACAGGGTCAAACACTACATGTCCACCATAGTCAACAGGAATTCAGACATGAACACCCCTGGGCAGCAACAGATAGGTGCAACAACATAACTAGGCTTAGAAGGGACGGGACACTTTTGTTTTCTCAATCCAACAACACGGGGTAGACTCACATTTTGGTTCTCAGGGATGTGTGACGAGTTTTCCATCCAAGGGTCGACTCAGACTTAACGGTTCAGAACCGAAGGGATGTACTGGCCTTCTTGAAGCAAATATAGACATAGGCCTTTCTGTTTCAAAATGCACGAGGGTATCCCTTCCCGAGGTCAGACGGGTTCACGCTCAGACGGTCAGGTAGAATGGAAGAGGAACCCCCAACATGGCTCATCTCAGCCATTTTATTTGCATGCGCCTGGGTTGACACTTTTCACCCATGCAACTGCATGCATTCCTTCAGAATGCATTCCTTCCATTCAAAATTTGTTTTTCCTTCCAAAAGAACTTAGGATAAAACATATTATTCACATGTCTTTTGGAATAATATTAAAATATTATTCCAAAGGACCTAAGCCCCTAAGCTCAACACTTAGTCCCTTTTCCCACCTTCCATCCCCTAATCCCTTGCCCACTCTGTGGAATCTTAGTCTCCCATCCCTCTTTCATAGTGGTCTGTCTGCATGCGGCGGTGTTTATATTTTATTACTATTTCGTATAAATACAGGTACAAAATCAGGCTCTTGGCCTTCAACACTTAGGCTCTCTGGCCTAACAATCACATAAGCCCACTAGATTATATAAACTCATCTCACCAGCCTATAAAACATATTTACAATTCATTTCATAAACAAGATTTACAATAGGGCTCAGCCTTGGGGACATTAAAATCCCCCTCCCCTTATTTCTGCAGTGTCCTTAGTGCAACTTTACACTGCATCTGCAAGCTTTTCAAAATTTTCAAAAATATGTGGGTACTCTAGCCACATAATATCTTCATGCTCCCATGTTGCATCGTCAGAACCATACCAGGTCCACTGGACATTTGCAAGCTCTATGGCTCGATTATAGAGCTATTTTCTTTTCCTGTCCAATATGCGCACAGGATGCACTTATAGTACACGTTCTGGTTCCACCTGAATCACATTCCAATCGATAACATGATTAGCATCAGGTATATATTTCTTAAGAAGTGAAACATGAAACACATTATTTACAGTCATAGATGCAGGTAATGCAAGCATGTATGTGACTGGCCCAATCCTTTCCAGTATTTCAAAAGGCCCATAGTATCTTGTTGCCAACTTGGCACAACTTCCCAACTTCAGGGAACTCCTGTTAGTTTTCACTTTCAGGAAAACATGATCACCCACTGTTGCACCCTTTTCGTCACCTTGGTGAGAAAATAAGAGGTGCTTACATGCCTAGTTGGATCCTGCTGAGCATGACAGTTGTAGAGGTAAGAGTTAGAGAAAGAAAAACAAAATTATAAGAAAGAATTAAACTAATAACAACAAAAATCATAAGCATAGGGACATAGATATAACAACCACAAATAGACCCATGTCACCAATGTTTTTAGGCTGATCTATTAATGAAATCAAAGAACCAAGAAGAAAGGGGACTATGAGTCCCTTCTTACTCCAAGGGAAGTCTCTTGGACCCTCACAAGCTTGCTCTCCTTACAACAAGAAAATAAAAATGGTGATGAAAGAACTCCTAACACATCCACTCAATGGAGAGGTGGATTGCTCAATGAAATGGTGCTAATGTGTTCTTGTCAAGGACGGAGTCCTTAAAAAAATTTAGGCAGAATAACATTACATGAAATTCCTTGAGAAAATGAGGTGTATTCATGGCTTTTTATAGCATTGCATTGGGTTATTGTGTAACTCCTTTGTAGTGTGAAAAGAGGCTCTTTAGGGCATTATTAGGTCTTTAACCAGCCCACCATTCAGATTCAGGCCAGATCTGGAGGTAAAATCGTCTTGGGAGCTGAACCAGAAGTGGTTGGGAGGCCGACCACATTCATAAATGCACCATTTAGCAGGTGCGCGACTTTTTGTGCTAACAATCGCGCATCGTGCGCCTGTGCGCACTTTATACGTCCTTGTTCCGCGCATGTGCACGCACGCCCAACTTCTGTGGAGCGCTCTTCAATTCTTCATTACTTTATATAGTTTTTTCCCTTTTTGAATGTTGTGGTATTAATTCAAGTCCATGAATGACTTCATTACTGTTTTGACGATGCTGAGTTCTTGTCGCCATGTGCGGACGAAATTTCAGTGATAACAGATGCCCCCTGATGGATGAGGTT
>SNQJ01S0184690.1:0-18828 GCA_010110895.2 Picea sitchensis
ACATGCATTGAAAAAAACGATCAAGAGTAGCCTGCTCTGATACCACTGATCTGGATTATTTTCAGCATGAAATGAGAGTGGAGATATAATAAAGAAATGCACAGAGATATTGCAGATATCCGATAATATAACAGAAATGTATCAAAGATACAACCATAAACAAATATATACAGTAATACATGATTTCTATTAATTAAATAAATGTACAAAGACTGTAAAAATATAGAGTGAAAGACTCGCTAGAATGGTGGCAGCTTATCTCTGAGAAGAGATGTGACGGCTACTCGCATTTGAAAGAAGATGATTACAATGAGGATATGAAGGAATTTTTACAATAAACAGGAATGCTAAATACCCTAGACATCCAAAAACCTAACCCTAGGAGATGAAGCGCCAAAAGTCATGTGGGCCCCATTTGGGTAAGTTAGTACATCGACTTCTCGGGGTTGTAACTTTTGCATACGATCTCCGTTTTAGGCGTATGATAGCCCGTTGGAAAGGTAACATCGAGGAGATTAATTTTGGGGGATCAATAATGAATTTGGATATTACAAAGAATATTGATCCCAAAAATCCTTCATTTAGGCCCTCAAAATGGCCCCGAAAGTTAAAAACTGCTAAAAATAGTAAATTGCTAAAATTGCCAAAAAACTGTTTTGAGCCAGTTGGAGAAAGTGGGTGGCCACTGATATCCACCTAGAGCATGCCACCTTAATGAATTTAATACTACCTTGCATGAGGTAGGGCGTCATTACTCTCAGTGCGCCTTGCTATGCCTTGCCGTCCCTTCGATGGACCAACACCATGGTTCGGCCTTCATTCTGCGCGTGTGGACGTTTAATGAATCACACTATCTTCATGGGTTATTTGAAGTGCACCAGATTCTTATGATGCATCATTATCTCTCAGTTGATTTCTCTAGAGCTCAACCTCTTTCCCAGCTTCTCTTTGGTCTGTTGTCACTCACTGCTGGTCGTTTTCACCCTCCTGGTATTTCAAAGATGCCCAGGAAGTGAGGAAATTCTAAACGAGGTTTGGCATGGCAGCCTATCCAACCTCGTTTGGCCCTCCACCCTATACCTGCACTCTCCCATAGTTCCTCCTCCTCGTTGGCCACCTCGTCCTCCTCCCTCACACAACCAACTCATACTCCAACCAACCTCCTGCCCCTTTCTTCGTCGTTTCCCTACATGATGGAATGTCTTGATGTCTCAATGAACTAACTGGGATTCGTCCCAGTACCTCCAGGAAACTCGAGCTCTGCTTCATACCCAGGTCCATTGACTCCCCCTAATTCACCAGCTCACTCAAATTCCTAGTCACTTCAAGCAAGCCAGAACTCACGACAACAACCTTTCTCACGAGTCAACTCCAATGCAAACCTGGATTCTGAATTGCAAACAGGCCTCACACTGTTGTAAGGCTTGGTCTTTGACTTTCCATGAGATTTGGATGACCTCCGGTTCCGCCTAGAGATTTTGGACAACAAGGCATCACAATTCTTGCACCTGCTCTCAGCAATGCAGGGTGCCCATCACCCCCCAGTAGAAGAAGCTCAAGCTGAAGGAGTTGCGACACCAATATTGGCACCAGCTCCCCCACTGGGGACTTCAAAGCATGAAGCACTAGGCCAGGAGGAGAACGTGCCACCAACCCAGCCAGAGGATGCCATGCAACAGGACGGGACACCAGTTGAGGAGGAGACGACTCCTCTTAGGGACTCGACACCCAACACCTTCTTCCCGGACGCATGACAACATTACAACCCCACTACATGATATGTCCAGGTGTATTTGTTATTATGCTACGTGTGTGAATGTGGTTTTGCATCATGATAGCCACCTATATCAGATACTGTCAATGGTTATTACTATTATGATGGTCAATGTTAGGGACCAGAATTTTAGGTTTTGTTAATTTCGGTAGATACCTTTATATGCTCATCAACTTAATACTTAAACTTTGGTATTGTTCGACTGGCTGAGATAGTTTCCCCTCGGGGCAACTTAGTGTTTACAGCCTGGAACAACGAATATTTTTTTGTAACCCTGATTTTGACAACCTTTTATACAATCTTACTTATAAAAAAAAAAAATATCTCCAAGCTTCGCTTATGATTGCATTACAAGAATAATTTCACAATTGAGAACAAAACAAAGACTCTAGTTTTACTTGCAATTTATAGATGTTTGGTTAGTAAGTTGATTTGAAAAGAAATGTTTATGTCACTAAACATTTTTTCCCTTGCTACATATAGAATTTAACACTAAGCGCAAATTGCATGCAAACTTAGGATATATTTGGACAATGGGTCGTCATGTGGTATGGAATTTCTTCATTGGAAAATTATATAGGTTGTAGATCCATGTGTTGGTTTTGGACTTGACTTTTGATATTGGAAATTGATATGGTAAATTTTCCAAGATAGTTGACATGTGTGTGAAGGGTCGATGGAAGCTAAGCGCTCTTCACCATGTTGTGGTTGATGACATTTAATATATGGGATATGGGAAGTGACATGCATTTATTTCACGCCATTCTTATCCTATCTCGAGGACACAACCTTTACTATGTTTTTGGTATTTTCTTTAGGCGCTCTGGTAAATAGAAACTCTACCATTTTTGTCCCTTGGGGAAAAGGAGTTGCATTTTTTGGTTTCCTTAGCATTACTCTTACATGTATGAGGCTTTTATATCTTCATTCATCAAATTTAAGCTCTGCTCTAGTTAAAATTGTTTTTTTGTCTCTAGGATTTTGCATGCAAAATGTATTTGTTCTCCAAAGTTTACAACATTGTTTTTAAAAAACACTCTAGTTGTGAGAAATTGCATTTCGATTTGGGTTTTCCTTGTTTTTCCTTTTGGAATTTGAGCAACTTGAACAAGAAATGTAGCTCAACACTCTTCTTTGGTTGGGGTATAAAATTGTGGTGTGCCTGAAGTAAACATGGTGTTTATGCTGTTGATACAAAGTCTACGGTGGATTGTTTGCATTCTGGCTGTACAAAATGCATTTTGATTGTATTTTCTTTCCTATTGGTGTAAAATTGATTCTAACCTGAAATATTGTTCGACGTTCTACTCTTGTTGGATTACATGGTTGGGTTACGCTTGGAACAAACGTTGGCATTTATATTGTTGGAATTTTGTTTTACAGTAATTACATTTTTTTTCTTTTTTCGCCAGAATCTATGATTAAATTTTAAGTATTCTCTTTCTTTATAAAAATAAAAGGGAAATGAATGTTTCATATATTACACTAGCCAGACCTAGACCTTAAAAGAATTGTAGTTCTCTCCATTTGATGAGTTATGAGGACATGTGTGTTGTAAATGTTGTCACCTTGGAAGTTTGCCAGGAAACTATTTTTGGGAAGGAATTGTTATCACCTTGCTTACGAGATGCATTTCAAACCTCATGCTTACTTTGTTTTTTTCTAGGCATTGTTTCCCATTGAATACAAACATGTAAGTAATTCAAAGTATTTTTTCTTTATCCAATAGCCATTTGAAACCACAAAATCGTGGGATCACTGTGTTATTTATTCACGAGGGATTTGATTGACTTCTTAAGTTAGTATGAGTTGATAATTATTAAACTCACATTGGGGTTTTCGAGCCAGTTTGATTTCACTGCTAATGATTTGGGGTTATAGCAAAAACATTGATGCACCATCGAAAGGCCCTTGTGATTCCTTTCAGTCTTTCATGCTGATTTAAAATATTTTAGTTATGATTATTGCTAAGCCAAAATTATTTGTTAATGGTCTCCTATAGAACACTTTACCATTTTAAAAGACCATCTATGGTTTTGAAAAAGAGAAGGAAGATTATGAAGGTTGGCAACTCTGGAATTTTCCTTGGATTTGATATTGAACAGTTTAAAATTTGTAGTTCGTGGATTTTGTATGATGAAGTTTTATAAAATAAATGGTTGTGGCTCAGATAAGATTTGGTTGATGGGATTCTTGTTTTTTAAATTGGCTTGGAAAACCATGGTAAAATGTTTCCAATAAAGAATATTATTATAAACCATAGAATTAATGAATGATATTTTATTTAATAGAATGATAACCATTTTACTCATGTCCATGATATCACTTTTTCGCTCATTATATACCCATCATTATCCCAATAACATTTAACTCACTTCCCTGTTTTGTTATTATAAATTTCATTCAAACGGATTGGATGGTGATTTGAGTGAAGGCTTCAATATGAAGGCATTGTTTTATAAGGAAAAGGATCTCCATTTTTCTTGAACAATATCCATTTGTTCATTCCCACCATGATATCATTTTCATTCATTACAAAGACCCCCATCTTCCCAACAACCTTGTAATTCCTTGTTCAATTGCAATTAATTATTAAATTCAGTATTTGGTGCATTGCATCAATGGATGGATTGCATATGCTTTTGCTTCAAATGATAGAGCCAACATCTTGATTTTATTTAGGTAGAGTATTAGTGAATGGATTGCTAAAATTTTTTGTATTCTGATTGGAATATTGCTTCAAGATGAATTTTTTTAGCAAGGGCAGCAATGGCAGAGGTGAAAACAAAGGTAGAGGAAAAAATTGGCAAAGAGGCCATAGAAGGCCATGATTCTCAATACATTTTGACATTGATCCACAAGAAATAAATTATCTTTTTCAAGTTGGGTTCTTCAATCTAGTTGGCCAAGGGATTCTCTAACCCCGACCTGAGACGCCTCATTTCCAATCACATCAAAACTTCTTTGGTATGTGTTCCCCCTCATGTTTCTATGTAGCCAGAACCACCTTCCAATGATGGTTGGAAATAGATTGTCCATCAGCCTGTTGCACATCATAATGGTTGGTATATAATATTGTTTTCATTGCCCCCTCCTCCGCCGCCATTCAACCCAAATGTCCAAGATGATCACATTGCTTCACCATCCAAGTCCTCACATGAAATAAAAAGGCTCAAAACTACCATGCCCGAACCAGACATTGATAAAGGGAAAAAAGTGGCCAATTCCCCTAACTCTTCCAAAAAATTACTCTGAATCAATGTCCTCTCATATCCACCTCAAGGAAAATTTCTCTCATGTCATCAATGCAATTCATCATCAAGGTTATAATCAACCTAAGGTTGCTATAGAAGGCAAGACAATAGAAGGATCAAATGAGGGTAGTAGTGAAAAGAGGAAAATCGCCTCTCATAGAAAATATGGATTTTGATGTTGTTATTGGTATGACAACAAATTTTTTTTTTTGGACAACACACATATATTTAAACAGAATGTTTTGGATAGTGTGGATATTATCCTATTTTTTGTCAACAATCATGTTTTATTTTTCTTAATGATAAAATGCTTGACTATTTATATGAATGGGAGTTACAAGGTGAATTCTTGAGCATATTTTTGGGTTATTATATTTCACATTATGCTGATTATTGAAGTCAATAAAAAAGGAGTAACAAAGAGGAGTCATATTTAGTTAAAATTTAACAAAGAGATTAGGGGTCCCACCTATTTATTTATTATTTAATAGAACCATATTTATTTTATTATTATCTATTTGTCTCAAACTATTGGTTAATCTAACTAAAGATTAACAAAAGAAAGGTAGTTGAACTACCATAACTTGTTTGAAGAAGAATAAAAACTCAATCAAAAGAAGAGACAAAAAGGGAGAGAGAATAGAAGGAGAACTTCTAATATAAGGTATGCTCTGTACTTGTGAGATACTTATTTTTCTTCATTCATTCTTAGTTTACTAGAAAGCTAAATCATCTTGATGACAACAAGGTCTTATTGAGGGAAGCATGATTCAAAACTGAATCATATCTTTCAGCAACTTGTTTCTAAAGGTAATGATCTTTCTTTGGCAGCCTGTGTGTTCTTGTTTTTTTATGGATTAGATTTCATGTCTGATAAAGAATATTTTGCAGAGTCAAGTGACAACACTTTTATGGCAAGCTGATCCAAATCTATAGCTTCAATTTTATTTTATTGCCATATTCTTTTTGTATGGTGTCCATCAAAGACCTCTAAATTTGACTTTGGTACCACCCTCGGAGGGGTTTGTAAAGAGAATTTTTCTTTGTATCTCAGAATGAAATTAATATACCTTTTCCTCAACATTTATTTGGCGACCATACTTGATAGATCTTTGCATATATCTCTAGTTGATTGTATCATGATTGTATTTTATTTTTATGTTTTGTATGATTACTCTTTGATTGATTTTTTCCATGATGATACCTATTGTGAGACAACCTAATATTGGAAGCGATCTTGATGACTAGGCCATCATTACCTTGACTTTAGTCAACACTATTTTAGAAATGGCTAGTACTCATGTTGAACTTGAATGCTCTTGGGAAGTAATTGAAAGGGACATAAATATTCATGAATGTTGGGAAGGCAGGAAAATGAAGCCCATAAATCAACATAAACCTTTCCTCTTACTTGTTTAATATTTTATTCCATGTCCTTTAATTCTCGTATTTCTTGAAGAAGAAGAGGATTGTCCCCTGAAGTTAACCCTATTTCTGAAATAGGAAGGAGCAAAATCATCTTATCAACACAACAAAGTTCTCTTAGGATAAATATATCTGATTATTCTTGTTCATCTTCATCACCCATACCTTTCACCTTCAATATGACGTCTTCGAGTAGTGGTAGTGGCACTAGAGGTTCATCTTCTTCACAACCTTCTACTTCATCTATGATTGGTAATATCTATAGTCATCAAGTCCCTATCCAATCTGCTACTAATCCTTCTAAGGTCATTAAGAAATATGGACTTTTCCAATTTGAGGAAGATGCTACAACCACCCCCTGGCATGTGTCTTCTCCCTTGAATCTCACACTAGCCACCCAACCATTACCGAAATTCAAAGATCATTTACTTATGTTCTCAGGAAATGGTACTGTTACCACAAAGAACACCTGGTAGCATTTTATAATTCTTGTCATAACATAGGGGCTAGCGATAACGATACTTGCATGTGTTTATTTGTCAATTCTCTTGAAGGGAAAGATGCAATAGATTGTTTTGATCTCCCACCCAAAATCCTTTCAACTTGGGAAGAATTGGTCTATTGGTTTAAGTCCACTTATGGATAGCCCAAGAGTCCAGCTGATCAATTAAGGGAATACAACAATATTTCCTATAAATATGGTGAAACCATTCAGTATTTTAACCTTCGTTTCACCAAGATATATAATAAAATTCCCGAACTAATATTTCCTCAAAATCAAATTGCGTTCATTCATTATTATAATTCTTTACCTTCTCCTTGTCGTCATAGACTTGAAGAAAAGTCTATTGACAATCTTAGTTCCACCCTTTAGACTTCCTTAGAATATGAAGAGAAACTTGAAAGAACGAGTCTTCCTAAGGGAGACTTGGTCAAGAAAACATACGTGTATGCCATTATACAACTCATGCAAGATATGAATAATAAGATGATAGCCTATGAACAAAAAGTAATTTCCTCTTCCTCTTCCCCCGAGACTTCTTATTCTTCCCTAGAACCTTTTAGAAATACTAATTAAATAACTTTTCAGCCAATGGCCATAATGACTCGCACTTAGTGTAACTTCTGTGAAGAAAATCAAGATCAGAACACCTGTGAAGTTAAAAGAAATGATAGAACATGATCGTTGTTTTTGATTGGGCTGAACCAGAGGATGTTATGGTAGTCAATACCAAGAATAAATCTTACACTGCCAAGAGAAAATTTGATCTTGCCTGCACTTCTTCTACCCCAAGTTCATATTCTCAAAGTGTTGATGGACAAATTGTCAGAACTTCAAGTGATCAAGGCGTATATTCTCCTCTTACCTCTTCTAAGTACAATATCCTTAACCAATTGGCTAGTATGAAATCTGATGCTACCCTTTTGGACATGGTTGTCATCCCAGAACAATAGAAGCATATTAAATACTTTATGGAAGCTAAGGTTTCCAACATAGCCAATCTATTTGAAGAGTCAAAGGAAGAATATTCAACTGTAAATAAGATAGGTGTAAATAAATTTAGGAACCTTGTAAAAAAAACCCCTTTCTATATCTCGGTAAAAATCATGGATAAAATAACTCACTGTTGCCTAATTGATGACGGGTCTGGTCTAAGTGTGATGTCTAAAATTATCATGGAAGAGCTTGGATTATCTTGTACCAACGAAAATTATAGAAGTATGATCTTTTTTAATAATTTGTAGCAATCAACTATAGGTGAAATCAAGGATGTAACACTAGTTGTGTGTACGCATCACGAGATAAGGACAACTCTCAATATCCAAGTAATTGACATGATGGTGAGTAACTACTCAATTATTTTAGGAAGGGACTAGAAATCCTTAACTAGTGGATACCTTTCACTCGATGGTACACATTTATCCATCCCTTGAAACAGAAAGAACATTATAGTTCTTAGGGAAGGAATAATTTCACCTTATATAGAGAGTTTTCCCTAACCCAATGTAAATTATATCGAAAAAGATTTAGGGGTGTACTCTATTTTTGCTGATGAAGGTGACACTATACTTGAACCAATTGATTTTGATGATGGCATGTGGCACATGCATTTTGATGGCTCATGTTCAAACAAAGGTAATGGAGCCGACATCATTCTATATTCTCCTATAGGAAAAATTCACAATTTCTCTTATAGGTTGGAATTTTCTTGTACAAACAATGTTGTTGAGTTTGATGCCTTATTTTTGGGCATTGGAAATGCATATAACCTTGGTTTTGGCCACCTTACAATCTTTGGTGATTCTAAACTTGTTGTGAACCTTGTACGAAATATTTATGTACCAAACAATAAGTTAATTAAGCATTATACTCAAGTTGTTTGGATGTTGATTTCAAATATGTTATCATTTAACATCACTCATGTTAAAAGGGAAATTAATTCAATGGCTGATAGATTAGTTGTTTATGCAGCTTCCCCTACTCAGAAAATTTTACCTCAAAGACTTGATTATATGTTCCAATCTCTATACCATCCTCACCTCCCCGAAAACATAGAATCATGGCAAGTTTTCCCTAATGACAAAGGCACTTGCTCTTTCATACAAAATGAACCTTTTAAGCCCAATCATCTCTGTTGAGGATGACAATTTCCTAAAGGCTTGACTCCTCTCGAAAGTGGATTTTCATCAAGTGATGTAGGCAACAAAGAAATACATAATGAAGAGGAGTCTAGAAGAAAATTTGATGATACCATTTCCTTGAATATTGGGACATACTAATCTCCAAAGATAATTAAATTAGGTGCCCAATGCTCTGATGATTAGAAAGAAAACTTCATGGAATTACTCTGTGGGTTTCAATATGTTTTTTCCGAGGATTTTCGTGGTTTTGATCCTACTCTTATACAACATGCCATTCCTATCAAGGAAGGGGTAAAACCAGTTAGGAAAAGGAAAATACCTATTACTCCTGCACTTGAAGCCACCATTAGGAAAGAATTGGAAAAATTATTGAAAGCTCATATAATATTTCCAGTTAAGTATTATGAATGGGTTTGAAATCTGGTCCATGTTCGAAAAACTATCAGTCAGATCAGATTATGTTTCGATTTTTGCACATCAAACAGGGAAGGTATCAAGACCATTTTCTACTTCCTAATATGGAGTTGATTTAATGTTCGAAAAACTATCAGTCAGATCAGATTATGTTTCGATTTTTGCACATCAAACAGGGAAGGTATCAAGACCATTTTCTACTTCCTAATAGGTTGAAGGGTCTCAAATGATGTCCTTACTTGACGTATTTTCAAGATATAATCAAATCAAGGTAAAAAAGACTAATAGATATAAAACCACATTTACCACACATTGGGGCACATTTTCTTATGAATGTATGCCATTTGGTTTATCTATTGCAGGTGCCACATTTCAAAGAGATATGAAGATAGATTTTGACGATATAATCGGTGAGATTATCCAAGTTTATCTTGATGATTTGAAAGTTTATTCTAAAAATTAGTTGGACCATTTCGGTCATCTTAGAAAAGGTCTCATGCACTGCAGAAAAATTGGCGTTTCTTTAAATCCTTCCAAGTGTATTTTTGGTGTCACGAAGGGTAATATTATTGGTAGCATTGTTTATGATTTAGGGATAACTATAGATCCTGAGAGGATTACTTCCATTCTAAACATCCCTGCCCCCACCTCCAAGAAGGAAGTTCAATCTTTCATGGCAATTATTAATTTTGTTTGTAGGTTTGTTCCTAATTTCATGGTTAAACCAATCTACAATATTTTGAAGAAAGATCGTTCTTTTTCTTGGACAGATGATGTCGAGAATTATTTCCTTAGGATTAAGAAGGCGATCAGTTCTGCGTCGGTTTTAGTGAAACTGGATTTTGAGAAATATTTTATCGTATATACCAATGCCACTGAGGAAGCAATTTTAGCTATCCTCTTACAATGTGACAACCAAAATAATGAAAAACTTGTAGCTTACATGAGTCAAAGTCTATCATATGACAAGGTAAGATATTCTTATATTGAGAAACATGCTTTCTCTCTTGTCAAAGATATAGAAAAATTTCTCCATTTTATTTTTGGAAAACATACACAGGTAAAAGTCCCTTTGCCTGCTGTCAAGTTTCTACTTTCACAAACTTATATTTCTGGAAAAATTGCACATTGGCTTGCCAAAATTCAGGAGCATGATTTGACAATTATGACTTCAAAGACAATCAAGGGATGAGACTTATCCTTTCACTTAGCTCATAATTCTGAACCAAGTGAAGAACTTGATGATTACTATAACCCTCTTTCAATGCTATTTTATATTGAAAATCAAAATCTCTCTATATTTGAGCATCCTCGGTATAAGAATCTGGTGTATTATTTGCAGTATCAAAGGTGCCCAGATGAGTTGGATTCTCATTTGAGAAGGATACTCCACTTTGAAGCTTCTAAGTATATAATTTTAGGAGACTTCTTGTTTAGAAGATCAGTTGATGGTTTGCTGCTACGATGTGTAAATGATGAAGAAGCACAAAAATTATTACACGAAGTACATGGATCATCAACATCTGTCATTCATATTGCTATCCATTTTTCTGCTAAAGTTACTACTTCTAAGATAATAATAAATGGTTATTACTGGAATTTGATCTTTCATGATTGCTATAAATTTGCAAGGTCTTGTGATAAATGTGGAAAATTCACTGGTAAAGAACGTCTTTTTGCCATGCCTTCACAACCTGTCCTTCCAGATTTCCCTTTTTCTAAGTGGGGTCTAGAATTTATTGGTATAATCAATACTTCATCCTTTGTAGGGAATATCTTTATTTTGACAACCATTGATTACTTTAATAAGTGGGATGAGGTTGTCTTTCTTAGACATGTGAAATATGAACAAGTAATTTCTTTTCTAGAGTCTAATATCTTTTCTAGGTTTTGCCTTCCACTAGAAATCATTATTGACAATGGTCCATCCTTCATTTATGCAAAATCAACCCAATTTATGACTAAACTAGGTGTCAAGCATTTCACTTCATGTTCTTATTACCCTCAGGGAAACAGACAAGCATAGTCTACTAATAAAAATTGGTCAGGATTATAAAGAAAATCATAGAAGACAAACCTCACCATTGGCACACACTTTTAAATTATTCCCTTTGGGTAGACCATACAACCAACAAAGCAAGTACAAGATTTACTCCCTTTCATCTCATATACGACCAAGAGGCTATTCTGCCTAATGAATTGGAACTTTCTTCCTTGCGGTTGATGTTATAGAGTGAAGAATTAAATTCTTCTAATGTTTCCCTATTGAATTGGAACTTTAATGTTTGTGGTTGATGTTACAGATTCAGGGTTGGTCATTGCATGACCAATGACCTATATTCATCCACTAGATGACCCATCATCCCCATATCTTTGTTTCCATTTATGACCTAAACCAAACCAAACCAATATATATCTCTCAAATATTAATAGAGCTCACGTTGTTACATGTGAGTTTTTTTTTGTACTCAAAGCTACCCTACCAATGTTTTACATATCGATAACATGTCATATGTTTGATGGTTTTCACAATTGAATGAAAAAGAGTTATCTTCATGTCTTAGCAGGGTAAAACAATAATTTGAAAATTAACAAGAAGAAGACTAGTAACTTGAACTAACTAAACCAAACATTTTCTGTCATCTTGAGACACCCAACAACAATTGCCTTGGGTAGGATCTGGTCTCATTGTAGAGAAAGGTAGTGAGAGTTGGAGTAGTCAATTAATTTGAAAAGCCTAGTGTTGGATGCTTATGGGATGACCCTGGTTCTAACTACAGGATTACCAACAATCCCTTCTACCATCGGCCCTTATGGATACCAGAAGGCATCACAACGCACATAATGAACTGCACAGTCTCACATGAGATGGATTCTATGGGTGGTCGCAGGACTCAAATGTCTACAACCCTGGGATGGGATGTGTTTCTCTCTTAGAGGCATTAGGTCTACTCACTGTTATCCCTCAAACCCTCATTAGATCTTAGTTCATACCATTGACACCACTATTCCAATAGGACTTCATTAACCATTATGGCATCATGCATTCATCTATTGTAACAAAAATTTTCGATCTAAATACTAACTATGATGTTAATTTACTTAGTGTTGTTCTGCAGATTTCATTAGTTTATTCTCAGTGTACAATATCATTTCCTTTATCATTTAACATGTTCATCATAAAAATCATTAAAGAAAATATAATCAGAAATACTGCACACATACACACATAAACCAGATATACCATGGTTCACCCCCTCCTAGGCTACGTGCACAAATATTTGTCTCTTTAGCTCTTTATTCATATTCATGCAAAATATGGTGTTACGCATTGTACAATTATTCCACCATTACATTCGATCTCCACAGATCGTGACATTTAAAACTTAGGAATTTCTCTCCAATAGTTCTATCTCCATCACACATACTTTATTACCCACTAAAGGACACCCTTTTCATAGTCCTAATACATTCTAATTATACAACAAAATGGGACAAATCCCTTACAAAAACCCTAAACCTAAGCGGATTAGGTTTGTCTACTTCCCAAATTCTCCACAACAGTTTGTCCACTTTGTAACTGCTTTTCCTCAGTGCTGACTTTCCTCTTTTTTCGGTGCTGCTTTTCCTCTATTTTTCGGTGTTGCCTTGATCCCTTCAAAACTTCCTTGATTTTACCCAAAATTGCCCTGTGCCAACATGCCCCCAACATTGACATCATGACTCATCCAAAGTCACTCACTGACTCCTACATATTTCACTTCCTATGCCAGTGCTTCATACATCTCTGCTATATGTTGGAATTACCCCTGACCTGGTTTCTCTTCTCCGTCATGGCTTCTACCATCTGCGCGGTGACTAGAGGTTTCAATATTTCTCCTCCCTCCAATCCTATCTGCTCCACCCTTGATTTTTCTACGTCGATATCCATGACCAGATGTTCAGCCTTTTCCTACAAAGGCTCCAGCTGAGATTACCTCGCAATATTATCTGCTAGCATTGCCTTTTCTTCTGCCTACAGATTCTTCGTTTCTACAACTGTGTTAATATTTTCTGGCAATAAAATTGTCTTCTGTCATTGTTTTAAATCTTCCATTACTGCATGCAATTTATCTTCCCTTCCTTGTAGCTCTTGCAAGATCCCATCTTCTAAGAGCTATGTCCACAACTGGCCACTTTTTTCCAACAACTCAGTCATGCTATGTATAGTTTGCTCTATATTCTCTGCAGATTTTGTTGTGTCTTGCTCTCACTGTGCTCTTACTTTTGGAGGAGTAGTGGCTACTGCACGCTCCTCTAGCTCCCTTATTTGGTCCTTGTACTACTCCAAGTCCTGCACTATTTTCCTCATCTTCTCCTCAGAAAATAGTTCCTTTGACTCTGGAGTGTCTGGGATGGTTTGAAATACTTCGCTTATGTGTTTCTCCATCTCCTCTACCTTTTGCTACGCTATCTTCTTTTCCTGCCCTTCTTATCTGAATGCTTCCTTCAGTGTGATTTTCTCTTCCTGTTCTATATGTAATTTCATCGCATCAAACCTTTCTCTAGACTGAATTTCTTATGCAACACTAATATGCATTTTATACAACGCCTTCATCGGGATCTTGGCTAACGCCAAGTCCAATGTATGAATTTCCTTTAGGGGATTCTATGTTGCCTCCTTGTCAATGAACAACATCTCAGGTGTTATGATAAAATTGGAGCTCCCCTACGTTGTGATTTTCACTGTTTCTCCAGCAAACATTCCTTCCCTAGTTTTCACTGGTTTATCTTTTTGTGGCTACTCTTCCTTTATCTTGAACTACTCCAGCGTAGTTTTCACTTCCTGTACTTGATCCATACTTGAAGCCCTATGCTTCTCAACATTCTCCCACACCTCTAATAGTCAATCTTCGATTATTGTGGCTACTAGTTCAACATCATTTGTTGTCAGTGATGTGTGAAGTGGTGTTCTATGGGACTTCTCCTTCTTCCTGGAGCCACTTTCTTGCTCCCCTGTTCTCTTCTTTTGGGCCTCTGACTTCCATGTATCCATGCTTATCCCTTGCCCAAATTCTTCCTCCATGGGTATATCCTGTTTCTCTGTCCTTTCTTCTTCTGCATGCACCTGTTCTATTATATATATCGGTGTCTTCTCTATGTGCAGTGGATCTTGTGTAGAACCACCCTATGGTTTCTTCTACGCCTTGATTTTCTTTTGAATTGGGATGATTTCCCCCATTGGACCTTGTGTTGTCTTCTTCTTCTTGCTGGCACCATTTCTGCCTATCTCTTATGCAGGGACTATTCTGTCCTGCATCTGAGTTTGTACTATGGGCACTGTCTTTGGAATTACTAGAACCTTCCATTCATCAGGCCACTCCTAGAACTCCATTTGTATATCTTGTGTCGTCACGTAGTAGCTCAGTTGTAGCCACTCCTTGAATGGTTTTGTCTTCACCCACAACCACATAATATGGTGCATTTCCTGAAATTTTGCTATCTATCCAAACTCCTGGACAGTCTCTGGTGAAATCCTCTAGGTGTTGACTACTAGCTTCTAGATCTTTGATAGGCACCACACAAAAGTATCATTTTTTTCCTTCTTCTTCTTTGGATCTGTTGTGCTCCTAAGAGAAGTGTAGAGGGCTATGCCACACTTTCCCACCCTATGTATGTACTTTCTATACATTGGTTCTTTCCACCCTATTAGTGTAATGAGGATAAGTAACCACGAGTAGTGGACCTTAGGGCCCCATCTTGTGTGCCTTTGCAATCTTCCAGGAAGGAAGTAAGCAAGCACATGCCCCATCTCATCGATCTCCCCTTCGCGCATTGCGCTTCATCCACTACCACTCATGTTGGCACTTCTTCTTTCCTGCACTTGCTCATTAGTTTTCACCTTAGCATCCTTGTGGAAAAAAATTCATGGGATCGTTGATGTCACTGATCTTAATTCCCCTATTTCCTCTATCTGTGCCATATTTCCCCTTAATCTCGTCGAATATGGCCTTTTCCTTTGTCTTATCCTCCAAATATTTCTCTAGCTTCTCCCCATCCTTAGGTAGCCCAGTAATAGCAGGGATCAAATCCACATTGATAGGCACTGGCTTATCCATCCAAAAAACTATTCCATGCACCCTTGCTAAGAGTTGTTTCACACATCCATTGATGTGTTTACCGCTCCCAACATGCGGTATGTCTAACAGGTTCATGATCCCTGTGTTGTAAAGTCCCAAAATCCACTGCACAGGTTCCAACAGTGGCGCACCTGATGGGCCCTCTCCTTTGCACTCAATATAATTTTGTTGCACCAAATCAGGGAATTTGAGTGTGTTTGCCATGTCATGTTCTGAGTACTTCATGATGTTTAGTCCTCCTATAATTTCATCATCTGATTTTACTCCCTCTGGGATTTTTGGCATTATCATTTCCAACTACACATGTGCAGGCGATATGCCTTGCACACTGCTTTCATCTTGCTTTTTCTTCTTCCCTTGTGGGGATGATGCCCCGACCTCTAGTACACCCTTGTGCCCTATTTCTTGTTCATCTTCTATGTCTAGGCCCTATTGTGTTGAACCCATGGTCGGTTCTTCCTTTTGTGGATCTTTTCCCCTGGATGCATCAGACTCTATTCTTTCCATGTATTCCTCAGGCTGCCCGACCTGCTGTGCTAGGTTTTGTTTCTCCTCCACCTGCGTGGTAGTAGGATCATAGTATGGAATGTGAATTTCATTGAAATCCATGATTGTCAGCATGTCCTATGTCCCTTTATGTGTCACACAAGTGTTGTTTCTTGTGTTTCGATTGACCTTGCTCGACGCTCCAACTCTTGATGGTGACATCCTGATAAAATTCAGACTGCTAAACTATACATGTCCACTTTCTATCACAAATTCTCACTCTCTCATGCTTAACTTTCACTCTTAGTTATTCTCCTTAGAAAAAAAAACAAATGACTGCATTTGCCCCCTTTTTCTACCTTTATAGCAGGACGGTATACTGATAGTTGTTTCACACCGACAATTTTCACTTTTTCCTGCGTGCTCCACTTTTTGTATCTGTCAACTAATTTCCAGCGTGCAATGTCTTCAACACTGATTTTTCTGTGGCATACTTTTAATGCTATCAAATCTATTACATCAAAAACCCTCTAATATTCTTCTATCTTTTTGTCCTTTTGTTACATTTCTTCTTTTTATGAATTTTTGTATTTTTCTTCTAACATCTACTATATACAATATATACAATCATATATTTTATCTCTATTTTTACCTTAGGTTGTTAGGTTTTCTGTCTTGATATAGCTTCAATCGACTGCCATTCACCATTCCTCTAAGATTCTTTCCTACAAGATCTTTTAGTTGCATAGAACCTCCATTTGTGATGGCCTCTACCTGCTAAGGCCATAACCAGTGCATCTTGAACTTCCCAGGGTGTTGTAGATACCTGCTATCATAGAGGAGAACTAGATATCCTTCCTTAAATCTTTTCTTGTTTATGTGCCTATCATGCCAAGATTTGTCCTTTGTTTTCTGTACTTCCTGGTGAAAGCCTGCTAAAATTTTGTCTTCTTCCAGCTCCATCAAGTGATCCAATATTTTTTTCGCAACACCTTCTTTTGTCATGTTGGTGATTGTTGCAATACATAGACTAGGTACTAAATAATCCAATGGGACAACTGCTTCCTTCCCATACACTATTTTGAATGGTGTTTATCCTGTAAGCTTCTTGCATGTAGTCATGTAAGCCCATAATACTGTTGATACCTTCAAATCCTAATCATCCCTATTCACATTGCAAATTTTTGTCAATGCATTCTCTAGAATCTTGTTAAAAGCTTCTATTGTACCATTTTCTTGGGGATGGTAAGGTGTGCTCTTCTGATGATATATCTCGAATTCTTATTTCATATCTCTGATTGTACTGTTAATAAAATGAGTTCTCTAATCACTCAACAAAATTCTAGGACATCCAAATATGGTCACCACGTTCTCAGAGAGAAACCGTGCTGCAGTTTCTGCATTGCAATCCTTCACTGGGGTTGCTTCTTCCCATATGGTTAAGTATTTTGTCACAGTGATGATGTATTTGGATCGTGACCTCCTTATTGGTGGATTAATAGATCCAATGAAATCCAAATCCCATTTATCAAATACCTGTAAAGTTACTTGGGGCATAAGTGGAATTTCATCCCTTTTGGATGGTTTTCCCACCCTCTGACAGACATCACATGTCTGACAGTATTCCTTTGCATCCTTATGTACTATAGGCCACCATAATCCTGCACGCAACACCTTCTGTGTTGTAGGATTTCCTGCATAGTGCCCTTCAACTATCCCTTCATGTGCTTCTGCTAGCACCGTGGAGCGTTCATGCTCCATCACACATCTTCTTAGAATTGCATCTGCGCCTAACTTGTATAAATGACCTGC
This sequence comes from Picea sitchensis, assembly GCA_010110895.2. Lineage (NCBI taxonomy): Eukaryota > Viridiplantae > Streptophyta > Pinopsida > Pinales > Pinaceae > Picea > Picea sitchensis. Next base: position 17,928 of record SNQJ01S0184690.1, read on the forward strand.
AATCAACTTATAGTCTGCAACATGCACTACCAACTTATTTTTCTGTGCAAAAGTGAATTCCTTAGGATCCATTCCTGTGCTAAAAAATACAAGAATGTCAACAAAATAATCATCAACAATATGAACAAAAAATAAGTTAGCATCAAGAAAATTCTCCTCCAAGTTATTTGGCTCCTCTCCTTTAGTAATTCTTGATAGATGATATGGTCCTACATTCAGCTTCCCTGGTTTTACTATGATTTCAAAATCAAATTCCTAAAACAATAAAAGCTATCTACAGATCCTGCCACCTAACACTAGCTTGTTAACTAGGTACTTCAAAGAGAAATGATTTGTAAACATCTTAAAATGTTGACCCAATAAATAATGTATGAACTTTTGTAGGGAATATTGTAAGTTTTAAACCTACAAAGTAAATCAATGCATATAGATTCTTAAGCAATACATAAATTAATCAATGGCTCATACACAGAGTACATAGAGATTTTGTACTGAAAACCCTCAACCGGGAAAACCTTTCTTATTTTCCTTATATCGAATTTCACCATTCGCCATACTATATATACAATGTTTTTAGGTATTCCATAGATACCAAAACCCTAATCCATTAATCCGGGATTAATTTACAAATCCGCTAAAAATAGCAAAATCGTCAGATGCAGTTGTCGTATCTGACGCGCCCACACACACACACATGCAAAGAATATAACACATACCCAACATTCTCCCACTTGTTGTTTTCTTTGCATCTAGGGGTCCATGGGATTATATAGTCAACAATCAAGGGCAGCAATGCCCATTTTTACTCTACACTAGGAGAACTTTTCTGTGCTCACAGACTTTGTCAATGAATCTGCAGCATTCTTCAAAGTGTCAACCTTTTCCAGCAACACCTTCTTTT
>SNQJ01S0184691.1:0-13771 GCA_010110895.2 Picea sitchensis
ATCTTCAATTTGATCGAGTCTCTCATTCATTAATTAATACAGTTTAGAAGAAAATGGTGCCCACATTAAGTAATATTTTTCTGGTTCCTGGTATTATATCCATCGAGGTGAGTCAGGCAGGTGTTTTCATCTCTTAATAGAAACAGACTGGATTCAATCCCAGAAGCTAGAAAACCCAATCAATTGACTCACAACAACTCTGACAACGCATGCAATCATTTTATAGTTTGCATAGAGACAAAACTTACGGTATATCAATATTTCAGATGCTCTGCCAAAGAAGAATATTTTCCAACTACAAGTTTATAAATCCATTGAAGAAAAGCCATGATAATTCTGAGTACATTGGAGCAAATTTTCCAAAACCGTATCATTTTTCTAGAACAAACCAAGGTTCCTCATTAATGATTGGAATGATTTTCAAAACCAATAATTTATTTGTTGCACCATCCTCATCTTTCCAACAATAATGCAAATGAAAGCCTTGTCTGGAGCATTCATATTGACAGTAAATAACTCACCAATAAACTCCATAAACAAAACATAACTTATATATCTTGGAAATAAGTACATTCCATCATATCTTCATAGTATTTCATATTTTCTCATTTGACCATATAAAACTTCATATATCCTCACTCCTTATTATTTTCTCATTTGACCATATAAAACTTCATATACCCTCACTCCTTATGATCATAATTCCCTTTGGGACTAAGACATTCCCAAAATCTCTCATGGTTTCGTTCTCTATTGACCATGCAAGGTTACCCACAAATAATATGTGTCATCAGTTTTTTTTCTCAAGATAACATTGTTGCTCATATAAATGCTTCTGATATGGACCTTACTTAAGTTCAATATCCACCAATTTTGTGAGATCGACTTTTGAATGTGATCCTACTCTTTGGCATGGAGATTGCATGAGATATAAAATTAAATGCTTGACATATAATGGTAATGGGAAGTGAATCTTCTTATGAAGGTCTCGCGACATAATTAATTTAACCCATAGGCAAAGTCAAAGACTAAACTTTTGGGTTTTGGGTAATTAAACAATCATGTGGAAAGGATCATATCCAACATGATGTAATAGTATATCTTAACTTTTGGCATGGTGTAACTTTATGAAGAGTGAGTAATAATATATGGAATCAAAGGCATGGAATAATGAATATTTGGAAAAGTGAATGGGATATATTTTTGAAAAGTGGGTGAAGCATGAAAGTAGTATGGTAGGTTTATGAACTTTAGATATTTAACCCACTCTCTTTTAATTAAAGAAAAGTAATGGTAATAAGGTGAGGCATAGGGTGATGAAGTCAGGAGATGTATATGATGAGAAATGGAATTGACGTGCAATAGCTCATGAGCCTCAACAACTTTACCAAATACCACATCATTCTTGTTGAATTCTTGTTGTAGTAAACTAGTGTTTATTTGAGAGAAAGTATCATGTACAACTTCAAAATTGATCATCGACCATCTTCATCATAAATTAAAAATTATTTAATGACATCTTATTTGAATGTGTAGCAGCAACTCAACGGGAGCGCACAAGACTTTGCGTAAGCAATTGCGAAATGAGAGGGGGAGTCTGGCAATGCTTTATCGGCTAAGTATTGTTGATAAAAATTGTCTTCAACACCTGTCACCACATAATTTGGAAGGACCAAGAACTCGTCTCAATGATGCCCCTCTTAATGGTATGTAGTACACCATACATGCTCGTATGTGACTTTATTCTTGTCCATATCTCGCAACTATATGGTTAGGTTGGCCAGTTGCGACTGAAATTGCACCAACCCAGCTTATGTCTCTGTGCCTCCAGGGGTAGCTTCCAAGCGCATAGAAATATCAACCACCTCGACCTGAGTCATCAAATTTTTCCATGTGAGTAGGACTAGGATATGGGGGATTAATCCCGCAATGAACCACTCTTTGTGTTGCATGTCCTAGATATGGAACGTCGGCCTATCCAACAAGATTTTGAACCACTGGTCATAATCCCATACGGTTTCTCCTTATTTCTTCTTGATCTCCTTGATTTTCGTAATGCATTGGGACTCTGACTTCAGATTTTGAAACTCTCGAAGTAGATCCTACTTGATCTCATCTAGGGACCTCACTTGTCCCGCTAGGGAAGTATCCTTATACGGCATGTACCACGTTAGGGCCCTATCCCTAAATGTAGTCTCTAATTATGCGATCTAAGTCGTGTCATTTGTAACTCTCTTTACAAACCAAATTGCTTCATAGGACAACTAGTGTTTCTTTGCATCGTCCTTACCCGTTCCATGGAACATGGGAAACCTCGGTGTACTATCTTGATTTTCCATATTAGATCTAGAGTTATTTTCCTCTTCTTTCACTCTATTGGTTGGATCTTTCCACACCACTATCGTCTGGGGAAAAGTATTACTGACTTCTCCTTCTTCTTCACTTGTTTCGCCGCTTCTATCTTCTTCTTATCTTTCTTCAACTCCAATCTCTTTACTAACTGTTGTGTTTTCTTCTTTATTAAAAATGTGCAAGGGGGGTGGTACAAAGGGGTGGTAAGACCATCTTCTTCTTAAACTTCTCGTGTGGTGACCCAAAGAGCTATCTACTTGGAGTCGTGCAAGACCATCCAATAATATTATCTCATATCCCCCACCACTAGGGGAGTGATCCGGATTTAGTAGCAGAATGAATCGATTACTATTACTACATGCATCCATTCGAGAAGAATCATTCCAATGAGGCTCCAGAGGCCTTTTTTAATATTACTCATCAAAGACAAATCCCTAGACATCCAAAGACCTAACCCTAGGAGGTGAAATGCTAAAATTCATGTGGGCCCCTATGGGTAAGTTGGTACCTCAACTTCCCGGGGTCGTAACTTTTGCATACGACCTCTGTTTTAGGGAATTTTTGAGAAATACACATTATGCCATCAAACTCTGACTTCGTTTATAGTTTGACTGTGGAAAGCCAAAAAAACATTGTTTAGTGCCCCAAAACATCCCTAGAAGTACAAAAAGATGTGTTGACATGAAAACATCCAAAATAATCCAGTTGGATTAGGTGGGAGGCCACCAGTTTCCTCCTGGAAGATGTGTAGGGATTCAGATAGCCCCGAAAGTGTAGAACCCACAATTACAAAGAAGTACAGAAGAATGTGATGAACTAAAAACTGTCAAGAGGAGCCAGTTGGAATAGGTGGGTGGCCACCACTATCCACCTAGATCAGTCCTCCCCCCTTAGGAAGCAATGGTCTCCATTACGTTCAGTTCCCCCACCAAGTGAACAAACTTCTATTGAATTTGGCCCCGGGTGAGCCACTTTCCTTGGTGTAGGAGTTGCCCTACCTTGACAACCCGATAGAGTTGGATCCTCTACTGGCGAGTTCCCTTGGCCTGTGTGTCCACTATCTGATCAGTGGATGCATGTTCCATGTAGTCAGGGTTGAGCTCTATTGGTTTCAGTTGTTCTATGATCTCTGAGGTGTCCAATAATGGTGGAAAATATGGCCGAAGGAGGTCGACATTGAACATTGGGTGCAAGCCAAGGAAGGGTGGAGTGTTGAGCTCAAAATCATTGCTACCCACAACCTTGGTGATAATGTAAGACCCATAGCGAAGTGGACAGAGCTTCTGATGGGGCCCTGTAAAACACTCTTTGTGCAAATGTAATTAGACCTTGTCTCCAACTTGAAATTGGTGCGATACCTTGTGTTGATCATGGCATTGCTTATACTTAGCATTAGATTTCTGCAAAAATCTCATGGCCATGTTGACGAATGTGTTGAATCTGCTTAATGAATATGGACATGGCTTTGTCGGTCTCAGACTAAACATGGGAAGAGTATGTTTGTTTGCTTTCAAGGGGTAGTGCAACATCAATGCGACCCAAGGGTTGGAATCCCAACCCCACCTGAAATGAACTATGGTCAGTTGAGCTATGGAGAGACCTGTTGTAATTGTGTTGAACATAGGGGAGACTCTTATCCGATGTATGCAGATGCTTAAAGTTGTACATGCACAAGATGTTCACAATCATTCGATTGATGACCTCTATTTGGTCATCTGTTTGGGGGTGGAAAGCAGCAGATTTAGTGAACTTGGTGTCCAACAGTGACCAAAGGCTCGACCAAAATGTGTTGAGGAACCTCTTGTCTCGGTCGAAGATGATGGTCTGTGGTATCCCAAAATGGACCCACACTTGTTCGAACAAGACCTTGGCAGTATTTGTCGTTGTGATGTTCTTCTTGCAGGTTGTGAGGATGTCCATCTTTGAAAACCAATCAACGACCACAAATACACAATCATTGCCTTTCTTGGTGGATGGAAGGCCAGACTTGTAATCCATCGAGATGGATTCCCAAGGCTTCTCGGGAGTAGGAAGAGGGGTGCATAAGCCTTGCTTCTTGATGGCAGGCTTGGAAATGGCACATGAAATGAAAGATCTGATATACTTTCTGATGTCATGTCAAAGTTTTGGCCAATAAAAATATTTCAATAGAATGACCACAATTTTCTCCACGCCAAAATGTCTTGCCATCTGACTGTAGTGGGATTCCCAAATAATCTTTGCACACTTGCTTGCAGGAACACAGAGATGGCCCAGATGGCATAATAGTTTGTCCTGAATGTGAAAATCGGTGACATTCACACATGTACCCAAGAGCTAATAGGTGGTGGCGAAGTCTGGATCTTTCTGATAAGGTTGGGGACACTTAGATGCCTCATGTCCACAGGAATGGAGAAAAGTGGTGAGTGCAGCAATGGGAGTTCGACTGAGGCAGTCAGCGACATGATTTGTGATCCCTGTCTTATAATTGATGTTGAGATGGAACTGTTGCAGGTGGGTGGACCACTTTTGATGGTGGTTGTTCTAAAACTTCCCCTATGTCTGTATGAACTACAGAAGCTTGTGATCAATGTGGATGATCGTCTCTTTTCCTAGAATGTAATGTTTCCATTAACGCCAGGTTTGTACAATGGAATACATTTCCTTGTCATAGGTGCAGTATTTTCGGACAATATCTGAGATTATCTCACTATGGTATTCCACCAGATGACCATGTTGAGTGAGAACTGTGCCTACAACATAGTCAGATGCATCAATATCGATCTCGAACGGTTGTTGCAGATCGGGCAAGGAGAGTACTGGAGATGAGCACAAGTGATGCTTCAAATCATCAAATTCTTGTTGTTGTTCCTTCCCCCACGCAAAATTTTCCCTGCCACCGCCCTTGGTCACTTAGCTGAGGGCCCATGCAATGTCAGAGAATCCCAACACGAATCGTTGGTAGAAGTTGGCCAGTCCCAAGAAGCTCTAAATCTCGGTTACTGTGGTCGGGGCTGGCCAGTCATGGATGACTTGGATCTTAGTTGGATCAACATGTACCCAATGCTCATCCACAATGTATCCCAAGTATTATACCATGTTCATGCCAAAGGAGCACTTTTCCAAGTTGGCATATAGATTGTGCTGCCACAGAGTGCTCAATACCTGTTGAATATGTTGTATGTGCTCCTCCCAAGTTTTGTTGAAGATGAGGATGTCATCCAAATATACCACCACAAAAGAGTTGGCGAAGGGTCTCAATACATCATCCATCAACCTCATGAAAGTGGTTGGTGCATTTTTTAAGCCAAAGGGCATGACCAGCCATTGGAAGAGACCTTCTTTGGAATTTGAAAGTTGTCTTCCATACATTAGTTGGTTCGATGGGAACACAGTTGGTATACATACTTTAGGTCAATCACTAGCGTTTTCCCCCTTGAGTTTTCTCAGAGGTGTCAGTGCAGAATTGGGTATGGGTTCTGGCGTGATTTTGTTTAATGCTGCAGCTGATCTGTCGAGTCACCGAGATCTCATCCTTATTACACTAGGCGTACAGTAGAGACTTCGGTAAAGGGGAGGATTTTGGGTCTGATATGCCCCTTTTGAATAATCTCAAGGATCCAATACTTAATTTCATCATTTTTCCATTAGTGAGCGATGATATACTGGGAGGTCCATTAGAAATGAGAGGTGCCAGAGAGTTAGATCAATTGGATGCTTGACATTTGCTGGCACCTGGTGGATAGGGAAAAGGCATGTTGTACTCTTTGGCGATCCGATCCACTTGAAAACTGCAAAAGAGAGGCTGCAATGTAGAGACTATGGATTTGGCAATATTATGCAGCATTGTGAGAATGGATCACAAAGAAGGCGAACTTCTGGTCTGAAATGACCTTACTACATTTCTTAGCGAAGATTAAATAAATAACGGTGGATGGCTACCTTTGGTATCCTATGCAATTGTCTACCCAAGTAATAATAATAACAACTGCCGGGGTCTAGACTCATACACAACGTGATGCTTCCACAAATATGGTTGTCTAAAAAGAACATCTCCTGAGCTTGAGGGAGAAATATCACACAATACCTCATCTTTGGAAAGCTTGATATGCGTAGAAGGGCAGACACCAATGTTGGATGACACAAATATCTTAATAGTGAAGCCAACCGATGGTGTAGGGTTGTGGGTGTGGTGTCATCAACAGTCACAACCACTTCTGACCTTTGTTGAGATCGGGTTCAACCCGATTGCATGCTCGACAATGAAATGAAGCCAAGCCCCTTTACCCACCTCTGTGAGTGAAAAGTATTCCGCTTCTCTGGTTCTTCTAGTTCATTTTGTTTGGACTTTGGTGGTAGCGATAATGGTATTGGGTTCAACATCGATAATCACTTCCCTCATTCTGGATTTTATTCAGTCGAGAATCGACCTACGACTCGAGCCTTCATCTCGATACGAATAGTTGCATGGAAGCGACATTCTAACTACAGTGTTGTGCCAGGACACTATGGTATTCACACCATTTCCATGTCAGCTTCTTAAGTATTCTCATTACCCGCTTCTTGTGTTGTGGCTTGAACTAGTTCTCTGAGAGTGGCCATATTTGATCGTCCCTTGTTGTGTGGGTTAGGACCGCCTTTTCCCTGCTTGGTGTGAGGAGTTTCACCGAGATCCAAATCTAAGCCTCTTCGCTTAAATTTCTGCTCGATTTTGACATCCATATCTGATTTATACCCAATGAGGCGATGTCCATAAACTCCATTTCTATTTGAATGTATCTATGCAAAAGCAGTCATAGTATTTTAGCACCAAATGTTGCTTCCGAGAGTCTTTGATGCCCAATTTGGTCCGCGGGGTATGGAAAATATTGGTGAAATACAGCGTGCTGTCCCGGTCCTTTTCACAGTGTGAATAGATCCTCTAGTGTCTTGGTCCTGTAGCTTCAATAGGATCGTATTGTTCTTTAATGGAATCTCGAAAGGAATCCCATGTAGGAAAAAACACAAACATTGCAGATTCCTCTATATTGCTTACAAAGTAAATATCCCACCAATCTTTGATATGGGGGCTGACCTTGAGGAGTGAAAAAGTATCTCCCTATCGGAAAATTGTGGACCCAAAAATACCCATCGAGCAGATTCAACCATTTACAACATGCATCCTATCAGTCCTTCAAATAATGGAATATCAAAATTTGCATGTACCTTGAGGGGGTTGCATGGACGCTTGAAGAAGATTCTTCTCCTGTGGGAAGCCATCGAAGGATCCTGCCTTGTCCATCATTTTGTTCCTTTAACCGGCTCCAAAGTTCCTCGAGCAACATTTTAAAGGATCTCATGCTCCATCATCTTTCTTTTCATACCCCATGGGTTTTAGGGCTTAGTAAATAGATCTTGCAAATGCTCGATTGGTTCATGTCCCAATTTCTTGTACCCGGATCTTGTAGGGACATACATGAAGAAAAAATAAATGAAGAAGCGGTACTCTGATACCATTGATTTGGATTTATGGCTGAAATGAACTAATAAATATTTGGGTAAATAAAATAGAGATATGGAGAAAACACAGATATCAGTGAACAATATCTTCTATTGAATAAATGAAATAGGTGATATTTAAAAGACTGCAAAACTGGAAACAACTTGCTCGAATGGTGGTGAAAGAACATCTAGAAGAATGTAGGTACTATGTCCATCCATCGGGGAAAATGGTTCAATGGAAGCTCAAAGGATTTTTTTAATATTACTCATGAATTCAAAACCTAGACATCCAAAAGGCTAACCCTCGGGAGGTGGCAAAGTCATGTGGGCCCCCTATTGGGTAAGTTGAACCTCAACTACCAGGTCATAAATCACGTCCTCCATTTTGGGCATGTAATATTATTGGAAAGGTATTTTTGAGAACTACAAAATACACACAATCAAAATTTGACTCCTACATTTTGACTTTGGAGAAGCCAAAAAAACACTTTTTAGAGCCCCAAAAAGGCCCTAAAAGTACAAAAGTGTGTTTACATGAACCCATCCAAAATTAATCTAGTTGGATTAGGTGGGATGCCACCGATTATCTGTTAATATTATGGTGGTTGGGAGGTATTTACCTCCATTGTGAACCCTATGAGGAATAGAGACTGCGGGAAGAAGAAACCTTAATGGGTTGGCTAATAACCCTGAAGCCTTGTCGACTCAAGAAGATAATTTATATTTTGGTTATTAGCCTCCAAGAAGAAATTAGGCGAGGAAATAATAAATAATATCTTGACCGGACAACATCGAGGAAGAATGCGACCCGGAAATAGAAACTAAGCAGAACCAGTATAAATACGAGGCGCCAGTTCTCATTTGTGACATCTCAATTACCCGGACAGCAAGTAGATGTATGGAGTTCCGGTTGGAGTATACACCGCGTGTGGAGGAGAGGCTGCGAGGAATTACAGCTGTTGTAGCTAAGTTTCAGGTGTTGAAAGCAGGACTATCTATTGGCGAGGGTTTGGACTATCGGATCAACCTTTTGTGATCATCCTTGGGGAAAGGTGTACTACCCTTTGTTTGGCAATCTAACCTAGGGTTTTCTTAGGAGAATTCTCGATCAAGGGATTAAGGTGCTTTCGGAGGGTGGCTTCGACCTGTGGTTTGGTTACGAGGGTATCGTCAATGTTAAAGCGAGCACACCATCTTCTATATTCTAACGGTTATGGGCCCACACCTCTTGATCAGCTAAAATGTTGGGAAGGAAACATAGCAGCTAGATATTGAGCTCATTGAGGAGGCGTAAGCTAAGGTTACTAGCAAAAGCAACTTCGAACAAGAAGCTAGAGTTACTAGCAAAAGCGGTTGTAGAAACCCTAAAGCTCTTATTGAGGCACCTTAAGTGACAATATTGACCCTAATCCTACGGATAGATAGAGTGCGCTATTAGCGCATCTCTGGCAGTACTCTCAGAAGGCCAAGGCGTGAAGTTTGGATTTACGAAAGGTCAAATCTAGGGTTTGACCAAGTCAAACAGAAACCATGACAAACTCTATGAAGTCGAGAACAAGCTAGATGGAGCCTCTAACAGAGCATAGAAGTGAAGTTGACCTCATCCTTGCCTGGAATAAAGTGTTGGATATTGTAGAAAAGGAAAGATCATGAAGCTAGAGTTTAAAGAAAGGAGAAGAGAAGGAACCGCAAAACGTTGCAACTATGGAGAAGTTCAAATATGTTGACATCAATGCCATGAAGGTATCATAGTAGTTCCATAAAAGACCACATGATACCCTACATCTGTCATCTAGACTCATCTAAGAATGTCGATGCCCTATGAATCTTCTCGGTGAGAAACATTGGACAGGTTATGAGTCAGAATGAGATAGACTCACACGCAGCATGAAGATGAATGATGATGACAACATGACATCATGCTTTGGATTTCCCGGTTAAGAGATCAACTACAAGCTATTGAAGAGATCCCCTTTAGAAAAGGAATTGGTGAACATAGTACTCAATGAATTATTTCCCCCAAAACATGCAGGATGCATTGCCACAAAGCATGTGAACACAAAGGAAGAGTAGCTAGGCATTTGAAGAACTTTGGACTTGTTGTGCTCAAGAATCAATGATCAGTGAAAGAGAAACCCCAAAAGAAATGCGATGATCAAACCTTCATAACCAAGATTCAAGAATTTCAGGAACAAGGAAGTTTGGTTCAAGGGGAAGCCAAATCAAGAAAGACATTTCGATACAATGCTTCAACTATCGAAATACGGTCACTACAGGAATCAGTATCCAGAGCTAAAGAAAATGAGGAGAAACCTGAAATAGATTTGTAAAGAAAGGAACCTACAAAGAGACTAAAACGGATGGAAGAACTTCTTCTTAAAGTAACAACACTCTTCTTATTTCTTGTACATATCTTGCTTGCATGGAATCTTTGTACATATCTTGTATATACGTCTCTTGGAAAATAGATAATGTGTTCCAAGAAAGACTATACCTATGGAAGAACAAGCAATATGAAAATATCATGGATAGTTTCCACATGAAAAGATGAGATACAAATCATGTGGAAGCTATTAAGCCGAATCGATCATGAAGAAACTTAGTAGAAGCAAAGACCGCAAAAGAAGTCAGCAATCAGAGGAAATTAGAAAAAGACTTATGGCACTTTGCAGAAGACAACAGGCAGAGCATGCTGTCAAATAGAAGATTCAATTATATATTGCAGAAGACAATGGGGATTTAGATGGAAGTATGGACTCTATGGAGGAGGCAGGAATTATGCACTCTTGCATGAAGCAAGGGTTGGGAGGGAGCTAATCCCTATGATCCATTGAAGATGATAAAATATATCCATGGTAGAAGCCATGAAAGATAGTATGTATTCAACTCAACACATGAGAAGACCTCTTGAAGAGAAGCCTTAAAGCATTCATTGTTGTCCATCTAGATCCGTGAGTCCTAGTGAAAGGAAGAAGTGGAATCTCCGGGGCATGGAATCTATAAGAAACTATATGGACCTAAGAGGTAAAGAAAAACATGAAAATTCCAAGAAAGAAAAGCCGAACAACCCGGTCATTGTCAAATCACAAGATTACCGTCCTAATATGAACTCACTAAAACAGTCAAACAAAAGGTGAAAGTAAGTGATGAAAACGATTGTATGGAAGACTTATGAATACAAGCATTGCAAGAATCAGAACCAGAGGTATGGAAAACTTATGAATGAAAGCATTGCAAGATCCAGAACCAGAGGTTCTCCCAGATGGAGGGAGAAGACTATGATGATTACTTGTTCCAGTACACTAGACATATCACTGCATGAGACATTATATCATCCGCAACATCCATGAGTTGGAATTCTACATCATATAAATGCAAATAATGTTCTCCAGAGAAATTGAATAAAGAGCGTATGAAGATCAATTTCAAGACTTTGAGGCATACCAGAAAGAGACTCATGTATGCATATAAGAAGAAGACAACTTGGTGGAGAACCTACAGTGCATAGCAGAAGGGTGGTGAAGATTTCCTATAACATCAAGATGACTACTCAGAAGATCAGATCTCATGATGACAGAAGAAGTGCCACATGGATATGTTCCAGTTCTCCAACTATGATATACACTATTGTTCAGATCTACATGAAGCCTTCAGAAGTGTTCCAAACTAAAGTACAAGCATTACATTATCCATGATAAAGTCCAGAGAGGAGAAAATGATTTCTCCAATACATATCTCCACAGATGAGCAGATAAGCAGACATTTTGGTAAAAGCTTCTATCCAAGATGAAAGAGTTTTCATACTCAAGATAGAGCTCGTGGAAACAACTTCCTTCTTATTAATGAAGAAATGACTCTCCAAGTTAGGAGAGAGCACTGAAAATATTATTTATCTTTGTAATTGAAAAATAGTCCAGATTGGACAGATGCTTTCATGTTCGAAAAGTGGATTGAGAATTCTAGCGGACAGTGACTTCCCATTGTAGTTAACATGGGAGGTAGACTGATTGTTGATGTATCATAGACAATGACTTTCCATTGTGGTTAACATGGGGAGTGGTCTAGGATAGTCATTCCTCTTGGCAGTCACTCTGAGTAGTGGTCAAGTAGAATGGTCTGCCTCGCCAGGCAGTCATTCTTTCGAAGTTCACAGTTGTGAGCAGTCTCGAAGAATGGTCCATTTTGGAGGTTGATGTAGGACATACATTCCTTAGGGTTATACATTCTCTCTAGGGCGCACTTTTGATTAGTGTAGGAGGAATGGCCCATAATGGGGAATGGTCCGGATAGTTATATCTTAGGGTTATACATTCTCTCCAAGGTGCACTTTGATAAGTGTAGGAGGAATGGCCCAGGGTGGGGAATAGTCCAGGATTAGCAATCAGGGACAATCATTCCTCAGGGTTTATACATTCTCTCCAGGATGCACTTTAATTAGTGTAGGAGGAATGGCCCAAGGTGGGGAATGGTCCAAACATTTCTTAGGGTTTATACATTCTATCCAGGGTGCACTTTGATTAGTGTAGGAAGAATGGCCCAGGGTGAGAAATGGTCCAGGCTCAAAAATCAAAGACAATCCTTCTTCCTTGTTTGTGAAGAATAGGGCAGATAGCCCATTGCTGATGAGGGCAAATATTCTTTCAGATCTCACAAACGTGAGTGAAATATTGGCCCAGATGATTCAGTTTATCTTTAACAATATTTTTATGTGCAGGATGTCATCAGATGATTGTTATGGAGACTACTTATCTCCAGACAGTAGAGATATACTACTGTGGCGAATATGTTTCACCATTTTCAGGCAGATATTCTTTCAGAGCTCACAGATGTGAGTGAAAGATTGGCCCAGATAATTCAATTTATATCATAACATTTTTTCTGTGTAGGTTGCTATCAGATGTTTGTGGTGAACATGTTCCACTGTTCATGAGGCAGATATTCTTTCAGAGCTCACAGATATGAGTGAAAGATTGGCCCAAATAATTCAATATACATCATAACATTGTTTCTATGCAGATTGCTATCAAATGTTTGTTATGAAGATTGTATGATAGTAGATGAGGACTACTGCGATGGATATATTCCACTATTTGCAACCATTACGTTGTTGATCAAGTACTTGTGTGTTACTTGGATTGTGGTTATGTACTACTATGAATAGACACAGGTGTGTTCTATCCTTGTTCTAACTACCTTGAAGACTATCAGCAGTTTATTAGAGATAATGATCATTCAGATGAATGATGAACAAAGATTTTCCAAATGGAAAATAGTTCAGAGCCTTTACTCCTCTTATCACTCTATGGTGAGAGTGACTTATCCAGCATCATATCTAATTACTCAAATGAAGTATGGTTTCGATAGATGATGCAACTGATGGTGATGGTGATGCTCATGATCTAGTCATGAAATAGTCTAGATGACTATATTGATGCTACCGAGTAAATGGTATGTTTTTTGCTCAAGTCCATTACCTGTAAATACCTCTCTAGCTAGGAGGGAGTGTTAATATTATGGTATCTACGGGAGGTATTTACCTCCATGTGTGAACCTGACAAGAATAGAAGACTCCAAGAAGCAAGAGAAACCTTAATGGGTTGGCTAATAACCCTAGAAGCCTTGTCGGCTCAAGAAGATAATTTATATTTGGTTATTAGCCTCCAAGAGAAGAAGTCGGCCAGAAATAATAATAATATACTGACCAGACACTTATCTAGAAGGAGAAGTCGGCCCCAGCAAAACTGGCAGAACCACTATAAATACAGGGCGCCAGTTCTCATTTGTGACATCTCAGAATTGCAGACAGCAAGTGGTGCGCACTGCAGTTCCCAATTTGGTGCGCACGTGTGGAGGAGAGTTGCAGGTGCAGCTGCTGCAGCTAGCAGTTTCAGTGTTGGCTTGGACTATCTATTGGCAAGGGTTTGGACTATCTTATCAGCCTTTTGTGATGCGCTATCCT
>SNQJ01S0184691.1:18838-34821 GCA_010110895.2 Picea sitchensis
CTCGCTAAGGAAGGTAGAGACTATAAAAATATACCATTTTAAATCCTAAACGATTTAGAAGAGGCTAAGAGAATTGCTAAAAACAAGCAAGCATAAGGAGTGGACCCTGAGAAACCGTAACAAAAATCCACAAAGGTAATAAATAATATATGCTAGTAGTTATTGATTTTGATATGCCTATAGTTATTTATTATGATATGTTTTTAACCTAATATATTTATCTCATGTATCTTTCTATACCATTGGCATGCATTTGTAGCCATTTGTCAGACATTGATTAAATTAATTGATCTTAACTTTTTTATGTATATGCACAAATGGACACAAAGAACGAACAGTTACACAATCTTTGGGTCAATCTAGGAGGTCTATGATTAGAGGGCACTTTGTAAGTTTATCAATATAATCTCATTTATTATGCCAACATACCATCTTAATATATGTGATTGTTAGATATGGTTTTCTCTTATTGTATACAATTAGATGGAAATAGTTGTGAACCCACTCAGGGAGACTTAAAGTATGACCTAAGGAAGGGTTACAAAAGAATGGTGGAAGATATGTAGCCCACGACCAATGTAGGTAATTGTTAATTATGTGTTTATTTTTTATCTTATATACACTTGGAATTATTCATTCATTGATTGAAATATATTATATTCTTCTATATCAACGATAATCAGGGTGACTCGAAGGAATCGAATGGTATTAACAATTATTTAACTTATATGTTTTTTATTCCATCTTCAGATGTTAGCAATCATTTTTATTTTATTGAGCTCATGTTCTTTTATTATGGTTTTATTGAGTAAGAATGAAGTGGGTTCATAAAATGAGGAAAACATTGACAACAATTCAATCAACTTTTGATATTAAATTCATTTCATTTCCTTATATGCATACATATTTTTTCACACATTGTTGTATACAAAGTAGACATTTCCCTTCTGTTCTAATGTATTGTTTGTTTACAAACAAAAAAATTTACTTGGTTATTTTATGATTTAATATTAAATCTCATCATCGCATTTATATATACATGTTTTCTTGCTTCCATGGTGTGAAATTCATGGAATGCTAATGCGGTAAAATTTCATAATTATGCTTATGGATACATGATTTTGAGATCTAACCATGATGTGAAATTGATTGAATCTTAGTGAGGTAGCGTGTTTATATATACATGATTTTTGCTTACATGATTAGTATCTTATGAAATCAACTTATATTAGTCATCAATCTAATCAATATTTAAAAATTATAGAAGTAATAAAAAAAAATGATAATAATTAAGTAATCAATAATAATTAAATTAATAACAATAATAATAATATAATCAATCAATTAATCATAATAATAAAACCAATAATAATACATTTTTTTAATGCTAAAATAACATAAATGTGACACTAATATGATACATAATGACTTTAATATGACACAATAACTAGGCTAAATATATAATAATGTAACAAAACCAATGCTAAAACTTCAAGAGTGTTCCTAAAGGATGATGCAAAAAATGGGTGCCACGACATAAAATTGACGCAAATGGAGACACCACCATGTGCATCGTGATTTGTATTGTACAATCTTAATTTTTTTCACCAAAAAAATTACACCGTGATGTTATATCCCTATATTGTAGTAGTGGGATGCCCAACAAACTTAAAGAGTATTGAGATGAATTATTTTCTTCTCTTATCATTTATGAATTGAGACCATCTTAGACCTCACCTGCAAAACTTTGTAATAAATATGTATTACAAGAAAACCTGAGTATAGACCTTCCTTCAAACCCATAAAGTCGAATATAAGCATATATTTTTCCACAAATATAATACCTTTTTATTTTCAAGCGGTTCCATAGATTCTTTAGTCAATTTCTTTGGTTTGGTCCCTCTCAATAACTTCTTACTCCATAAACAAAAGAATCTTGAACCTTGTAAAAAAATTGGCAAGCCTTGTACTAAAACAACATAGGATACCACATTTGTGTATTATCAACCTTAAGGTTAATGTCTCCTTTCACGTTCAAGCCTTCAAAAAGTGTAATAATTTCTTACTCCATAAACAAAAGAATCTTGAAACTTGTAAAAATATTGGCAAGCCTTGTACTAAAACAACATAGGATACCACATTTGTGTATTATCAACCTTAAGGTTAATGTCCCCTTTCACGTTCAAGCCCTCAAAAAGTGTAATAACTTCTTACTCCATAAACAAAAGAATCTTGAACCTTGTAAAAACATTGGCAAGGCTTGTACTAAAACAACATAGGATACCACATTTGTGTATTATAACCTTAAGGTTAATGTCCCCTTTCATGTTCAAGCCCTCAAAAAGTGTTACAAAATAGGTTTAGAACATAAAGTACATATGAGGCCATATAAGATCCTCTTTTTTTTTAAATCCCCATGCATTTGGTGTGAAATGTCATTATAGATGAGTTGCTTCAATTAAATATTTCATTTATGACTTGGAATTGTTGATGATGATTAACATCCATTGATACCAATTGGTCTATCGGACCTTAAGAAGGTAAGAGATTACTTTGATTTCTTTCAAATTGTACTGCTATGCTCAAAAAGCATTGAGAGAAGCATTCCAAGATCACCATAGTTTTGATGACTTAGGAGATTAGGAAGGTCTGTATTGTGACAAATATTTTTAAATTGGGATCTAATTTGGAAATAGGTAGGGAAATCTAAGAGGAAATGTTTTTCATCTTCAACCCTCTTAGTGTCACAAAGATGAAAAATTCTTTCATCCCACTGTGTTTTTGGAACTGTCTAATGTCCAGTTTCACTATGTAGCTCATGAGAGTTTGTTCCTTTTTTAGCAGTGTTGATTATCGTACTTGCACTTCTCAAAACTAAGAGGTACTTTTGATCTTCTAAATTAGGGTTGACCACCTCCTTGTAGTATCTTAGTTTCCTTTTATCCTCTAATTATTTATCACACCACATATTCTCCTTAAATTTAGAACTGGTAATATTTGAAATATTATTGGTATTTTGCATGATGGCTTCTTCTTGTATTCCCCGATTATTTAGCCAAGATTTGGCATCTTTATGCCATCCCCACTTGAGTCGTTGGTGGTTTTGGCTAGAGTTTGAAGCAATTTTGGGGAGCCTCTTGTCATCGATGTTGTTTATCGTGTTCTTGTAAGTTATATATCTAATCATAGCAATGGTCTTGATGGGGGAGAGACTTGTGTCCTATAATCCTATTAAAACAACAAGTTATCTCTTGATAAGGATTAGCAATATCTACAACATTTTAAGATATGATTCTTGGGTGGCATTTGTTTCGGCTAATTTCTCCATTTGTTTAGAATGTCGTAACAACCCACACACACACACACACACACACACAGAGATATATATATATATATATAACAAGAATTGTTTGTTAAATTGATATCACATCCAAGTCGCCATCTGTGCATCGCTGCAAATCTGCCATCCAATTTCACTATCATGCCTAATTTCAAACCACCATACATAGTTGTCATACACAACCACCAATTCTTAAAATAGTACAACCATGATCATTCTTACTTCCATTGTCATCTTCCTTCCAGATGACGCACACCCTTACACCAATGTCGTTGACATCCATACATATATATGTACAACCACCAAATCAATCTCCAAGTCATAACATGATTTTTGTACATCTGCCAAATCAATCTCCAAGCCATACCATGATTTTCATACGAAAATTATTGTTGTAATTTATTTCCATACAAATGCAATTTCTCGTAAATTTCATATGATTTGAGAAAAACTAAAAATTATAATTCCAAACTGACATACAATTTCTAGAGTTTCCATGCAAATATGCAAGAAACCAATCAAATAATCAGTAGTTAATTAATTAAGAGAAATTGTGCTTTGCAAGGGAGGAAATGGTGACAAATACTTGTGTTAAACACCAAAATTGAAAATAGAGGAGAACAAATCTAGAAACACAAACTGGAATCAAAGAGAGACCAGAAATAATTTAATCTTGAAATCAAGCAAAGTCAAGATGAGTTAAAGCAAATTATTAAACAAGGCAATGAAAAATCGAAATCGTCCATACACCAAACACTTATCAACATGGGCGTAGAACCCAAACAAAATGTTACTTTACTCAACTCACCCACAAATACCACCCTAATCTTACAACCATTACCACAAGGTAGCACTAACCCACCAAGATACATGTAACAGTCAACAAATGTTGAATTGTGAAGATTTAGTGGGAACGAAAAAATAGAGCGTAGGTGGATGAACAAATTAGAGGAATATTTCAACATACATCATGTTCAAAATGAATGAGAGAATCAAAATATCATCCATACTCCTCAATGGCCTAGCTCATCACTAGTATATGTGGTGGAAATCCTCAATGTCATATGTTTCATACAAGTGGCACAAATTTAAAAAAAAAAAATCATTAAAAGATTCCAAGGTGTACAAGAAAACAATTCTTTTGCAAAACTTACCATGTTATGACAAAAATAATATGTTGATGACTACATACATGAATGGGAAATTATTGTGACACAAGTGCCTTGGTTATCTCAAGATCAGTTATTATAATCTAATGTGTATGAATGAAAATATAATGTGTATGAATTAAGCCTCACATATAAAGAACAAATTAGAGATGCACAATGTTAAAACCATGAAAAAAGGTAGATGTAAGGAAAAAATAGCAAAATTAAAGTTTAGCAATTCACATCAAATGTATGACCAAAAATATCAAAATCAAAAGAAAACCTCTAAACTTCANATAAAGAACAAATTAGAGATGCACAATGTTAAAACCATGAAAAAAGGTAGATGTAAGGAAAAAATAGCAAAATTAAAGTTTAGCAATTCACATCAAATGTATGACCAAAAATATCAAAATCAAAAGAAAACCTCTAAACTTCAAATGAAGAAAAACTTAGATATATTTCACCACATCATAGTGAGGAAGATAATCAATAGAGCTCAAAATCTGAATGTAAGAAGGATAATAATTGTTTCCATTGTGGCGATAAATGGTTGTCCGGTCACATGTGTGCACCAAAGTTTTTATACCATTGCAACAATATACATGGGAAATAAGTAGAGGTCTCCAATGAAGGAAACACGCTAGAATTTGATGAGGATAAAAACTATCCAAAAATAGCATTAGCAACAATCATATTGTGCACTAGGAAACTTCATTAGAAAGGAGAGCCATTGTCCCATGATGAAGCTATAGGTCAAAAAGAAGAAGCACAATCATCTACAGTGAAATAAAATCTACCTCATCTAAGCAATAGTGGTAATATCTAGAACACTAGGATGAAAACCCCATGATATCACTCATTGTAATCATAGATTAATGCAACCAAGGACCCTAAAACTTGAGGAAAACATAAAGAATAAAAATATCACAATACTAGTAAACTCTAGAAGTGCACACAATTTTGTGTATATCAATATCACAAAACAACTAAATCTTTTTGTATACCCTATGAAAGAACTCACTATTACAATTGTCAATGGTCGACAAGTCGAAGGAATAGGAAGATGCCATAAAGTTTTTGTACATATACAAACCTTGGCACTAGAAATTGGATGTTACACCCTATCACTTAGTAGGATGGGCATGGTGTTAGAAGCAAAGTGGTTGATGCAATTGGGTACCTACATGGGTTGGGAAGCCTATATCACAATGTAGGTGTATCAGAATCAATTAATAATAATGGGTTCAAAGAAAACATATCTACACATCAAGGTAATTGAATCAAATACCATATTCACAGTCACGGAGACTCAGATTTAAGAGACAAGATAAAATCACTCAAAAATGTCATAATTATGTTACAAAAAAACCTCACAAATATTCGAAAACAAAACTAGAATCAAGATGACCATCCACAACTAAAGGTGAAATCACTAACACTATAAGAAGATGAAATCAGTTGAGGTGATTCTCCTCGAGAATGCTTTGATGAAAAAGCATCTTGAAGGGGGATCCAATGGTATGTATATAAAATAACATCATTAATAATATAGTATACCAAGACTATATAACCTAGGACACTAGACTTACATGTAATTATTAAAAGGTGTGTCACGTAAAGACATAACTTTCCATAAAACTTCACCATAAGGCCTATAAATGGGATGATATATATATATATATATATGGAACATGCAAATTATCCTTGTCCTTAACCTTAATAATCTATTGCTTTGGATCTAGGGATTTTAAGCACTAAATCACTATCTCTAAAATTGAAAGCATCAGCTAAACAATCTCTTCAACCCAAACAAAAAGCCTAGGACCTCTTTGTCTTCCTCTACTCTATCTTCCTCTATCCTCTACTCTTTAGGGAGAATCCCAACATTGGCAATATACAGTTGACCGATGAATATATCTATCATGTAAATCTAATGTTTTAATAGTATAACTAGAAAAGAACTTGCTTTCCTTCTTCATTGACATCATTTTCACCAATGAGACTACTCACTTGAATGTGTTGGTATTCTTTTAGTACTCAACAAAAATCTTATATGAAGCCTAAGTGTTCCGCGTCGAAATTTAAAATGAGGGAATGATCTAATATGTGCATGTTGAATTCCTTAATATTGATATTGAATGTGTTTTTAATCCTTGCAGCAACTTAATGCCACACATCACTTCTTGATTACTCCTTTGATAGTTGAATTGTTAGTTACTCATTAAAGAATTGTTCATGTGTCATATCATTATTCACCATTTAGGTTGTGTCACGACATCTGTCATTATAGTGATGCAGGGAAAAGAATGCAAGGTGATGTTTGGGAAAGAAATAGGCAATCTACCTCTTACATCCTACATTTGAAGAGTGTGGGAATGCAAAGGCGAGGAGAGGGACACAAGTATGATGCGACGTGGAAATTCCACATCTCGCCCCTTGCATCCACATGGGTAAATAACACAGGGATGTGGGGGTAGAGGTATGGGTGGTGAATGAAAAGAATGAGGACTAATTGTCCCACATCATTAGCTAATGACTAAGTGATGAAGGGCGTGGGAGGAAGGGAAAGACTTTATGAAAGATTGGGACTTGCCATATTTTATCTCACTTCTTTAATGAGGACTTAGAATGATTTTATAAAACACTCTTCAATCAAGACTATAGCAAATGAATCATTAAAATCCTTAAAATATACTTCAACCAAAATTTCAACAAACAAATAATCAAAGATGTTAGCCACGTCCCTTTAGCTCAAAGTTTTATAAGTACCAAACTAAGTACTTTATATATCCATTGACCCTTTGGAGAAAAAACTTAATATTTTCATAATATCTTTTAAGGACAATTGAGATAAATATCACTAATACTTTAAAAGGGTAACAATCCTCCAAATTTACTCTACTTGATGCCATGGAAAACATATCAACATTCCCCAAAAATATTGATTTTTCCTCATATTTTATTTTTTCCTCTTAGGTCCCACTTTGCATGTCTTAACTTCTCTTGTGCTTCTCCTAAATTCTCTTGTGTATCATTGTGCATGTCTTAACTTCTCTTGTGCTTCTCCTAACTTTTCCAATGCTTGAAGAGACTCCCACTCATGCCCAC
This sequence comes from Picea sitchensis, assembly GCA_010110895.2. NCBI lineage: Eukaryota > Viridiplantae > Streptophyta > Pinopsida > Pinales > Pinaceae > Picea > Picea sitchensis. Next base: position 26,438 of record SNQJ01S0184691.1, read on the forward strand.
AAAAACTAACACCCATGGGCCATAAATTGGTTCATGAATTGAGCGTTGGAGGGTTGAATTATGAGCATGAGGATAATGGGCATGATTTTGAGCATCCACAAACAAAAGCATGGTGCAACCTTTAGGCACCCACAAACAAACAAACAAAAACATAAGCATGGTGCGTCTTTCAACCACCCACAAACAAAAGCACAATACAAACACCAAAAGAATTTCTATAATTTCCTAACAATAGTTTTTTTCTGGAAGATTTTATAACACAACAATTTAAACTTTATTGAAATTCTCCCTTAGTTCGTTATTTCTAAATTGAAGCACTTGCAATATGTGGATTGAATCATTTGAGCCTTACAGTAGAGGTGAGCTACATTTTTATTTTTATATAATATTCTTCATTATTTTCTATTACTCCAATATCATTCATTTATCTGTTACATGTTTGTGTGAAGTATCATTATGATCATTCATGTAAGTATATGAATCAAGCTTCTCGTCACTGCAACAATTATTCTCGAGAGTTTGTCATTCCTTTTAATTTTTTAATTTGTAATGCCTACAGGAGAAAGTTGATCACTTGAAAGAAAACATGGAACATGTTGACCCTCCCACGAAAACTAATGGCCTCAAAAACTTCTAGATCTAAACTTTGTGAATGGAAATACCTCAAAAGAACACATGATGTGAAAACTTATTAGGTAAAAGTGTGATAGAAGTTGTGGGACATAATATCTAAACAAGAGATCGTTTTCTCAATATTGTTGGTAGGCTTAGTGGTAATAGCTACAGGAGAAAGTTGATCACTCGAAAGAAAACATGGAACATGTTGACCCTCCCACGAAAACTAATGGCCTCAAAAACTTCTAGATCTAAACTTCATGAATGGAAATACCTCAAAAGAACACATGATGGGAAAACTTATTAGGTAAGAGTGTGATAGAAGTTGTAGGACATAATATCTAAACAAAAGATCATTTTCTCAATATTGTTGGTGGGCTTAGTGGAGGATTTATAGCAAGTGACTAGATTTAAACACTATTTGATTTGGGAAATGATATTGTCTTTTAATATGGTCTTTAAGCACTTTTAAAAGTAATTTGTTTTGAGAAATGGGAAATGGTATTCTCTTTGAAAAAGTTCTAATAACAATTTTTTTATGTACCAAGCATCCCAATTAGCATAATAATAGAAAGAATAAGTAAGTATGTGTCTTGAGAATGATAAAGAGTTAATGAATAGGAAGTCTCTTCAAGGGGGGAACCTCCTTTTTCAATATATCAAATTCACAAGACAAGATGCTTAGTCTAATGAATCTCCTTTATTATAAATAGGAGATAAAGAGGGAATGATGTATCATGCACTCTAGACCTACCTAACTATAACTAATATAATAATAATGAAAGAGGGTTAGGACCCTAACATAGCCCCCCTATTTTAAAAATATTTTCCCTCAACTCTTGTAATTGAGGGTGTTTCTTCACGACTTGTTCATCCTCCCATGTAGCTTCTTCTAGAGACATATTCTTCCACTTGATTAAGTACTCCATAATGGTTCTATTCTAACAAGAAATAGAATGTCAAACCATAATTTATTTTGGTTTGGAATCAATTTTCCTTTGTTATCTAATTCTGGAACTTTAGTCTATACAGGAAAATCTAACTCGTAAGCCACTTCTCCAATCTTGCAAAATATCTTGTAGGGTCCATAAAATTTTGGAGCTAGTTGTCAATTATTCTTTTACTTGAGAGTAGATTGCTTATACAATTGAATCTCAAATATCCATAGTCCCTCGCCTCAAATTTTATTTTACTTCAATGTCAATCTACTCATTGCTTCATCCTATTTTGGGCAATTTGAATGTTTTCCTTAATCACTTGCAAATTTTCGTTTGTCTTCTCAATATGTGAGTCATGGTCATGCAAAAAGGATGTGATGTTAGGAGATGGATATCCATAAAGATATTGAAATGGACACATCTTATTAGTTGTGTGATAGGCCATATTATACCACGAATTTTCTAGAGGAATCCAATTGACCCATTGGGATTGTTAGTCTGAAATTAGGAAACACATTGTTTGTTATTTAAAATGTGAGACTAGATAGTTTTTACCTCTAAACTAAATTTTAGATAAATGATAATGGCAATGAAGATAACCCTCTAAACATTTGTTCACTATTTCTATTTGGCCATCTATTTGTAGATGATAAATTGAACTCCTGTCTAATGATGTTCCTATTATCTTTCATAACTCCTTCCAAAAATTTTCTATGAATTTTGGATCTCTATCACTTACTATTACTTTAGGAAATCCTATGAATTTCTTTTATGAAAACTTATGCTACTTGGCTTGCAATATATGTAATATGAATTCCAACAAAATATGCATATTTTCTGAGTCTATCCACAACCACAAAATTGGCATCCTTACCTTCTAATTTAGGCAAACTTGTAATGAATTCCATTGATATATATTTACATATTTGATGAGGTATGTGTAACATTTGAACTAACCTTGGAGTCTTGATAATCTATCCTTTATTTCTTTAGCACACCTAACATTCTCTTACAAATTTTAGAATATCTTTCTTCATTACCTCCTAAGAAAAAAAAAAAAATTATCCTTTCATATGATTTAAGGAATCCTAAATGTCCTACCATGGGAGAGTTATGACACTCCCTTAAAGTTTGTAGTTTCAATTTTGATTAAAGGCATAAAAATATTATATCCTTGTACCAAACGATGTCTCCCTTTCAATCCAATTTCCCCAAAAAGTTCTTTCCTTCTTTTAGATAATGTATTTTCTATCTAGTATTATTGTCTTCTTGTCATTCATGGTGAGCTTCTACCAACCACACAGGAATGGAAGATATAATGGAATATAAACTAAATGCTTCTTCTATTCTAGATAGGGCATTTTCTACCACAATCTCCTTCCTTTTTTTGTAGATTATTTCAAAATCAAACCCTTGTGTTTTAGCTACCCATTTTTGTTGTTCTTCTAAAGACAACCTTTGCTCCAAAAAGTACCTTAAGCTATCTCAGTCTTGACTTTAAAATGCCTTGCAATGAGATATTGTCATCATCTCTTGATTGTGTGTAAAATAGATGACATTTATTTTTCATATGTAGAGTTTACCAAATCCTTTCCCTTGAGTTGTTTGCTATCAAAATCCAATGGTTTCCCATATTGCATAAATATTTCTCCAATTAGTTGTATCGATGCATCACATTCGATTATGAATGTTTTACCAAAACTAGGGGTTTCCAACACTAGTGTCGAGGTCATAGCATATTTTAACTGTGAGAATGCTAAGGTGACACCTTCATTCCTTACAAATGAATTTTTCTTTAAGAAATAGGTGAGTGGGCCTACAATGCATAATTCTTAACAAATTTTCTATAATATCCAAAAATTCTCAAAGATCCTTTTTGTTCTTAAGAATGGACCTTTTTTGATAGCTTGATTTTTTTGGGGTCAATTTTGATGCCTTCCCGTGAAAAATATAACCCAAATACTCCACTTCTTGTTTCCCAAAAGCACATTTGGACATTTTTACATACAATTGATTATTCTACATCTAGATGGAGGTAGACCTTTAGGAATTTCTTGAAGACCTTATGATGCTTTTCGAGGGTACATTTTAATTCTAATGGAATATTACCATCCCCTTGTTTTCCATACAATAAAATCTAACAATAACTCCACTACAAGGAGATTTTCCAATCTATGTACATTGATCATCTGAGAGAGTGGATATTTTAACCCATTTAATTCATATGCATTTCCCTCAACTTTGAATCTCATGAATAANCTTGTTTTCCATACAATAAAATCTAACAATAACTCCACTACAAGGAGATTTTCCAATCTATGTACATTGATCATCTGAGAGAGTGGATATTTTAACCCATTTAATTCATATGCATTTCCCTCAACTTTGAATCTCATGAATAAATCATTGTAGTTGGTATAAATTGTACGCAAGTTTATCAACCACTGAGTCCTTAGAACCACCAATAGGAATGGCATGCATGGGGCTTGACAAGTTATGGTCCATAATCTTATGCAATTTGAAGTATTTCTCTATTTGGTTCACCCATGTAGAAACATGTGTTCCATCAAACTTTTTTTATTCAACCTTGGGAAAATGGATACCCTTAAGGACTCATCCATGGTTAGCTCCAATATAAGAGTTAAATCCTCCTGGAATATGATTATTGATGGAAGGTTGTTCAACCTGGATTTGTGTCTTTATTTTCATGAGTTCGTTAGATCACGTTATCACTTTTAGGGAGCCTCTCATCTAGGGCATGTATAAGCCTAGCTTCCATCTGTTCCATCTTTTGTTCCAATTCCTTTTTGAGAGTTTCTTTCAAATATGTAAAAGCAACCTTTTTTAGCATTGTATTATCCATATCCTTAAATTGGTCCTTCAGTTGGGATACCTGGTTCTCTAAGCCCTTACTTTCTTCATGAGTCGTGTACGAACTCTCTAGAGGTTTCACCAGTGCTGAATAATTTTTACACTACCCCTTGTCATGTGGACCAAATATATTATTTACCTGGAAGTATTCTCTATTTTATCTTTACCACACTTTCTGAATCACACTTTTTAGAGATTGTACTTTTAGATGTTATCTTCAAGCTTACTCCCACTCGTTCCATTCAATTTGGATCTTCTAAAAGAAAGTTATTCACACATTACCAAAACTTGTTGCATTTGCCCTATTTCAAGACAATGAACTTGTATATATTGTTAAGTCATACTATTTCACTTTCAGGTCTGAAATTTGGCCCTAAAATACCTTAGTTGATCTTCTTTTCCAATGAAAATGGTGGCACTCAATTTGGAGTTCTCTAAGTTCAAAAATAGCTATTTACTGAGAACACCTATTTGAGACTAGTTTTAGGACAAATCAAAAACCCTAACTTTAAAAGTATAGTGAAATTTAATCTATAATTTTGACCAACGTACTTCACTATGTCCTCTATGCACCCTATAAATTTTGCTCATTCCAAAAAAAAAAAATGGTAAAATGACTTGTTTGAAGAAGACAAAACCAATGATTATCCACTCTAATACCAAATGTTATGCATCAAACACATTGATTAGCATAAAAATAAAAAGAATAAGTAAGTCCACACATTGGAAATGATAGAGATTCAATGAGTGAGAAGCCTCTTTATTGGGCAACCCCCTTTTACAATATATCAAATGCACAAAATAAGATGCTTTGTCAAATGAATTTCCTTTATTATAAATAGGAGATAAAGAAGGCATGATGTATCCTACACTCTAAGCCCCTAAGCCAGCTTAACTATAACTAATATAATAATAATGAAAAAGAGTTAAGACCCTAACATGTTTGTTTTGAGAAATATTTTAAAAATTACAATTTTTGGTCCCAAATATGATCCTCCTAGCTATGAAACTCTTAAGATTGGAGGAGTTGGGAAGAACAAACATGGAATGGAGGAAAGAGTTAAATCTATAGGACAATCATGGGCCATTATCAAATGCACTTTAGTCATTAATGTTGGATCGATTATCAATCTAATGTTGGACACACCAACCACACTGAGAGGGGGTGTGAATCAGTGTAGGGCTCTTTTTACACTCCTTTCAAAATTTTAGTTAGCAACCACTTCAAACACATTATTCATTAATACTTAGTTAGTTGCATGTATCAACAACATTCATCAATAATAGAGAACTATAAACCATCACACCATAATAAACACAAGGAACACCAGATATATGTGTAAGCTTTTTGTATTATGTGTTACAAGAGACTACAATCTCTGGGGTTTATCAACACCAACTGAAAAGAGCACCAACTCCAAGAGAGTATCAACTCTCAATACAAGACCCAATCTGCATATCTCAGCACCAACCGAGATGTGAGGAATCCAACCCTCAAGTACAAGACCCAGCTTGTAGATAGAAAACAATTTGTCCAACCATACCAACAATATTTAAATCTTTTCACAGATCCATGACCTGTGTATCTGCAACACGCGAGTATCCACGCCTTTCTTAACTACAACCCGCAGACATTTGTGCCCCTATGTATTGCAACTCACGGACTTCTTTAGACCTTCCCAGATTCATTGTTACTACCTCTATCACAACTCTGTCACTTTCATTGTCTATGTCACAACGTTGTCACTGTCCCATCAATCTGTATCTGATCATAAAACTTGTGTCATACCATACATCAAGTGTATACCAATATACATACTATTTCATGCATTTATCATGAATCAAAAGATACATCAACAATGAAATAGAGCATAAACCATGTAAAACCTATGTCATATGTCATATCATCAAACATATGCAGATGTCTACCATGTCATCAATGAAGCATCTCCAACAATTTATGTGTGTCCCTCATGCATACATCATCATACAACATAGATATCCCTCAACCAAGTACAAGTAGATCAAGGATGTGAACCATATGAACCATATCAGTATTGTGTCATGCATAAGAGTGTTGCTCACTCAGCCAACCATGAAACATATACCATATCCATCCTTGCCAAGTATGCCTCAAACATACACTATACCATAATAAGAATTGACCATCAAAACAAGTATACAACCGTACCAATACCTTTGAAGTTGGCATGATTCTTTAGGTCTCAAACCAACAGACAAACCTCAGCCTCAACAACTTGAATCAAACATACTTTCTTGAGCTTGCACAAACCCTTCTTCATATCTGTGTTTTTCTCTTCTACAACTCACGGGTATCTGTGCTTTCCTCCACTGTGGCCCACGGATGTTTGCGCCCTAACTACATTGCAACTCGCAAATGTCTCGGAGATTAGAGTTACTTGAGTTTGATGCAACTCACGAATGTCTAAGAGATTAGAGTTACTTGAGTTTGTTGCAACTCCGAGACTTTACCCTCGACTTTCCTACGTAACTTCAGTCCTTCACTTCTTCAGATTTGTCAATGTGTACCTGCAAATAAAATTTCACAAAATAATAGATATTCAATGTGTTGAATGTCCTACTTCATAAGAGACCCTTGCTCTCTTATTTATACTCTCCAAGTAGCTTCCTCTGGGGGTTATCTTCTAACCAACTTCCTTCTTTTAGGGTTAAACCACTTCTAACTACTTTGTCCATTTACAACCACTTTATCCAAAAATAGTAATCTCGCCACTTCTAGTTGCAACTAATTTATTTTTAATTATTTTCTTATTGCAACAACTTAACCCATGATTAACTCCTAGTTGCAACCATTTTGACGAGTCAACTTCTTCTAGGAACTTCTAGAATAATTTGACTTCTTTGACCATCTAGGAGCTTCTAGATAACTCATGAGGGTTCTCCAACTTCACGGAGCCATATCTCCTCAATCGTGAGGAACTATGTGGCGTACCACATATCACCAGAAACAACACAACATGTATTATCCATCTAGAATATTCTCACCTGCAAATTCATTGATCTTCATTACATTACTCATCAACCAAACTTGGGTTCCTTAACCACATTGCTAGGATTACTCAACCACCTAACCATTTGGACTTTTCAAAGCGTCTTCATGTGAGGGATTTCACCATAAGGAGACCACTTTGAGAACTTTATCTGAGAGTGTCTTCCCATGAGGGATTTCACCATAAGGGGACCACTTTTGAGTTCATCCATTTGGTTCTTCCTGTCAACCATGACATGACATCAATAATACAATTTCATGTGTTATCAACCTTGACATCAATGACAACATATCACTATGACACCACATGACATCAACCCTTTGACATCAATCATTTGACATCAATGACAACATATCCAACAATCAAGAACATCAAGGATACAACTTCCTTTGATATCAACCTTGACATCAATGACAACACATCACTATGACACCACATGACATCAATGACAACATAGTACAACATATAAACCCTTTGTGAATACCCTTGTTTGTCATCAATGAGCGATAAAATTTTCCTCATTCACTTATGAACAAAACAAAAATTGTTGAATATTTGTTTGAAATATAGAGGGGAACCAATTTTCCTCATTCACTTTAAGAACAAAATAAACATTCTTGAATATTTGTTTGAAATATCCAGGGGCACCATTTTGGCCATAGGAGAAAACAAAGTAATCCATCATTTGACTAATAATGAATCCAAATGTGTCGATGTTGGTGAGATAGTAATGGAACATTTCCTTAGGTTGTTTTTGTAAAAAATTATATAGTTCTTTCCTTCCATGACATTATAAAATAGCTTGGGTGCATGAAATATAACTCAAGTAATAAAAATGGTAAAATTCATCCTAAATCATTGGTCAACCTTAGCATATTATAAAATACAAAACTAAAAATTTGTACAAAGTAGATGAATGTTAGATTGT
>SNQJ01S0184692.1:0-18828 GCA_010110895.2 Picea sitchensis
GTATCCTCTGGATCCGACGATCCAGGCTTCTCTTTGATCTTCGACTCTTCGGGATTCAGGAGTTTCAAAATCCCGCACACTCATTCCTCCCAGAGTGCTTTCACACGAAATACATGATCTCTTGACGCATGTCTCCCCCTTGATATGATGACTTTTATTCGCTTCGGCTCTTAGGGCTTTGGGAGTTTCAACTCCTGCGCACTCATTCCTCCTGGAGTGATTTCACCTGGAGTTTCATATCTGTTGACACATACCCTCCTAACAACCAACAGACGGAATCTACTTCGTCGATTTCACCTCCTCCTTTTCCACAAACTTTCGAAGTTGTGGGTCTTGCCCCACCTGTCCCTCTTGACGATGGACGGCCCAAAATCACTTTGGGACTTTAGCAAGTCCGCTCCCCTGTACACACAAGGATTAAAGCTTGTGCACTTTACCTTGATCGGATGGCTGTCAATATTCTACGCTCAGATCCAACGACTGGGGTCTATTCTTTTCCTCTGCATGTTCTTCTTCTTTCCTGGACACTGATTTATCAGTTCAGACTTCTTCCAACAACAGATCTGAGGGTTGTTTTCACTCCTCCTCCTGAGATTTTGATTTCTTTCGACTTGGAAGATTTTGTAAGTGTTCAAAGGCTTCGGCCTTTTCTCCTCTTGCAAACCCGATTTCCTGGGTCTCGTCTGCATTTTTTCTAATTCTATCTCTCCTGAGATTGAGGACTTGGAATAAGTCCATATCCTACGTAATTCTTGCGCTATCTCTTCTGATCTTTTTAACGAACTCATAACTCCAAAAGAGTCTTGACCCTTTTGCTTCCTTTTAAAAGGAAAACTTCATGCCCTCCTGACAACCTCTCACTCAAATCACACCTTGCTGAGCGTTTACTACAGAATGTTTAGTAAATATGTGAGTATCTTCCTCTGATACTCCTCTCTTCGAACTTGTCAGAGAGTTCTCATGTGCACACTTGCCCTTGCTCAATGCCCACATGGCAGAGCTCTATATAGTTCTAAGTGACGCTATCTCTCTATACTTCCTCTGCACAATTTACCCTCTAAGGTATTCAACAACCTAGAGGTTTCCCTTGAGTTCTTATCACTCTAGTGCGCCCTCCTGGCATGTTCTTTTCTGACTCCACAGAGTTCCGATGTGCACTCCTTGCACTGACTACAAAACCTCGAATGTTTTGTTATGCACTCCTTGCATAGCCTAAAGAACCCATAACGATATTTCAAACTCAAACAAAGATAGAGAATTTTATCTTCCTAATGCAGATGAAATATATCATATATCTATAGCATAAATAAACACACAAATACATAAACAACCATGTGCAGGAAAAAGTGTTGTATTTTTCATTAATATGAGAATCTATTTACAATATGTGCAGGCTGGACTCCAGTAGAATCTCAACTCTCTCAAAGAACTATTCTACCTCCTATTTCTGAGATTCCGAGCTTCTCAGGCTCTTCTCTCAGAATCCTCTCCTAACACTCCTAACTCTCATCCTCATGAAATCTGATACAAAGATCTCTTTACCAAAGAGGGGCTCTACGGGCCTATCCTGTTCTTCACCTAACCTTATCTATTACATTGAAGTTTCATAAATGGACATATAGTTTGAACTGAATCTAGATCCATCAACCTGTCAGCCATTAAAGGAGAGCTTATCTCTTGCATGTACAAAGGCATGGCTAGGTTTTCCTCAGCCTTACAACATAAATCCGTATAGGATTACATTTCAAATTTAAAAATGGGAGGGTCGGTGCCTCTCCCTTTATCCAATGCACACCTATGTGTTGGCTTGCTGGTGCATCTGATGATGTGAAAGGATGCTCCTGCATCATACTCCATTGTTGTGAAAAATTCATGAGCTCCTGCTCATGAGCTCTCCAACTCTATTGAATTCTTCCTAGATCCCAAACTTCTCCTTGGAGTTGTCCATCTACTCCTTTACTATGTTGTTGTTGTTGTTGCTCCCCTGCTTCTATGGTAGGTTCTCTTCTGTTCAGCTTCCTCATGCTGACAGTATCCTCTGTTGATCTCACCATCATCTCTCTTATCTCCTTTATCACCCTGTCCAGTTGTTCTATTAGCTGGCTCTCTTTATGTAGTCTTCTCTGCTGCACTTTCTCCTTATCAATGGGTAGATCATCTTGATCCCCCATGTTGTTTTCTTCTTATGTGGCATTATATTACCACCCTACTGCAGACTCCATTTCTGCAGTCTCATCATTGAGCTATTGCTCAACTTCCTTCTCTGACAAATTAGCTTCTGTCAGCTCCTCTGCTGGTAAATCTCCAGCTTCCTCCAACTTCTCCTAGGGATGATATACTCCTCCACCTGTCTCCAACCTAATCCATTGAATGTGTTGGCTTTGCACTATCACACTTCTCTCTAGGGATTCCAATTCTTCATACATCTTAGTAAAATCCATGCTGTATGCTTCCTCTTTTGCTGCAGGCTCCAGTGCTGCGGTCATTTTCTGTTCAGCTTCCTGGCTGAAATTTTTTGAGCAATTCTATTGAATGCTCTTCTCCTTCTGCTGGGGCAACCATAAGTGTCTACTCCTTCTTTTCTTTGATAGTCTCTACTGGCTGTTCTTCTGTTGCTGTACCTGCAACACTTATAGTAGCCTCTGCTTGGCTGCTTGGCAGGGATGTTTTGATTCCCCCAATGATCATAATGCACCCTCTGATATTCCTCTTTGATGGTGGAAGTATTTAACTTCTCATCATCTTCATTCACATGGTCTACAAACCCACATGAATCTTCATCTATCAACACTCCTTGCTGATCTGAACTCACTTTTGAGCTCTTGAGACTTTTAGAAAATCTCATTCTAATTCCCTTTCCCACTTGACAATTTAGGATTTCTCTTCTACCCACTTGGTAGTCTATGAGATCTTCAACTAGTCTCATCTCATTTCCCACCTGGTGATATGAATTTCCACTGCTGCCCTCCTAACAGTCTATGAGATCCTCAATTGATCTCATCTCATTTCTCACTTGGCAATTTGAAAATTCATCTATGCCCTCCTAGAAGTTCATGAGACCTTCAACTTCAAAACTTGTGCACTTTCTCTTTTCTTCCGCCTTCTAATCCAAAGAATTCACCGGTACCTCTCAGCCAACGTTAGGGGTAATATTCTTCCCCCTTAGCCCCACGAGCTGCAAAGGGGTCATACACAAAATTTCAGAAAACTATAGCTCAAGCTTTCCCTCACAAGGAGAGGCTTCCACCTCTATGCAAAGCTTGCATCCCAACTCACACAAGTAAACTAATCATTTGACAACATTTTAGTCATCCAACAATAGGGTTAGTCATCCAACAATAGGGTCCCTTTTCTCCTACCTCTCCATTCTTTTTATAAGAATTTTCACCTTGACACTTGTCATTTCATGCATAATTTGGTAATTTTTAATAATTAACTAAGAGATTATTCACCCCCAACACATGTCACACTTTCCCCAAGTTGTACATGTTTTACTTCTTTTTAATTTAAATAAATTCGAATTTTTCCTCACTTGCTCCATTAGTTCTTAGATTTTCTCCTAGTTGTCCCTTAGTTCTCTAATTTTTCTTTTATTGTGTCTCTTAACTATTTTACAGTTGGAGTTTGATTAAGAATCTTCTCATAGTTAGGCTTTGGAGTCTAGATTGACTTATGATTCTAACTCTATGTTGACAACCCATTCTCTCATGAAATAATAACTTTTAATTAAAAATTCCTTTTATTAATTTCATGCACACATAATGCACATGTCTTTTAATTTTTATTCTTATTCTGCCTTTACTAGTTTTTATTAATCTAAATTTAACTTAACTCATTTCTATAACTTTTTTAGGCATATACATTTAGACTTTGGTTTTTATTATGTTCTCGTTCATAAATTAATATAATTTATATAAATTCATATCCTCTTTTCTAGCATTTCTAAGTATTTGTTTTATTCTCTAAGGTCTTCTAGATTTTTATTAACACCTTAATTTATTCATGCGACATTCTTTTCAAGACGCACCTACGTGCTCCAAGGGTGCCACTCACAATTTGACTTAGTTTGGAAGTTGTCTGACGTTTGGAGTCAATACTCCACTTATCGACCTTGTGTGATACTAAGAGCTTACTGAGGAATAAGGAACCTGCCTTATTGCGCGCCCCTCATAAATCCTTGTGAGTGAATTTCTCAGTCTTCCCTCACGACATCGTGTACCTCTCGGGAACAAGATAATCGTTAACCTTCACTTCAACTCACGGCGAGAGTGCTAGTAGGCCATGACAGGGACGCCGCCACACCTCTCCCTCATGTATCTTATATCTGTGTATGACCCCTTTAATCCATATGTGAGTCGGGATAGCAAGCATCACCATGCCTGCATCCACTGACAAAGATAATATTTATAAATCTTATACATTAAATGCATAACTGAAATCATCATAATACATGTGTAATAAAGCAAATACTCATAATCAAAGTCAATAGTCCACTCCCTAACTCAATCCGGAGTCCAAGAAATTATTTTGATTCCATATACATCCTCATCATGTCACATTTCCTGCACACTCAGGAAACCTCATCATAATACCTGTCAATGCTATATATCCATATTAATAACATATCAAATTTTCAATATTCAATCATAGCATAAACTCATAAACCAAATCAGATAATTATAATGTACCATGTTTAGCTGGATCACTTGCACACACGTGTCCTCAAAGAATAACCAATGTTATGAAAATGTGATCAGTGGAACTGGATATTACATACACCCCTCTTGTTTTAAACTTCGTCTTGAAGTTTGTACAATCTAATAATGAAGCAATAAATAACTGCTACTAATCTATATATCAAACTATCAAAATAAATAAGGAAATTGYTGACCCATCTCATATGCGTCCTTCCAAGTAGTAGAATGTGGACTATAACTATCCCACTGGACCTTGATCTGATCAACCAATTGACATTGTATATGTTGAGTGTGATGGTTTAGTATGCGGATTGGCTCCGCCATGAGAGCAAACTCATTCGATAGCTGTAATGAACTCAAATCAATAACATGTGACATATTTGAAATATAATGACATAAAATTGAAACATAAAACACATCATGCATACGCCTCAAAGAATCAGGTAAGGCTAGCCGGTAAGCCACATGTCCTTTCTTTTATACAACTTCAAAAGGTCCCAAAAACCTTTAAGAGAGTTTATCACCCTTTCTAAACTTAATCGAACTCTTATGCGGCTTCACCCGCAAAAATACTTTATCACCAACCTCATAACCGTGGTCTATACGATGCGCATTTTCATAACTCTTTTGTCAGTTTTGCGCTTCCTTAATCCTTTTCCTTATGGATTGCATATGATATTACATTTCCTAAATCACTTCTGGTCCCACCAAGACCCTATACTCTAGTCGATCCCAACTTAAAGGTGTTCGACACATTCGACTGTAGAGAAATGCAAAAGGTGCCATCTTTATCGAACTCTGGTAACTGTTATGATACCCAAATTCTACCAATGGTAAAAATTCTTCCCATCATTTATGTTGATCCATCACATACATTCGAAGCATATCTTCTAAAATTTGATTCGTTCTTTCGGTTTTTCCATCTATTTTGGGGTGATATGATGTACTAAAATTTAATTGCATTCCCAAATCCTCTTGGAAACTAGTCCAAAAATGTCCTGTAAATACTGATCCTTGATCGGATATTATCTTCCTCGGTACACCATGCAATATCACAATTTCATTAACAAAAATTATAGCTATGTCAGGTGATTGATATGTCGTACGAACTGGAATAACATGCGCACTCTTCATCAAAGTGTCAACGATTAAAAAGATAGAATCATGTCTCCTTGCCATCAATGACAAACCAACAATAAAATCCATTGATATGACTTCCCATTTCGATTCAAGAATCACATGTGGATGTAGTAATCCCATTGGATGTCTATGTTCAACCTTCACCTGCTGACATTCAATATTTTTCACCACATTGTTAACTATATCAGTTTCCATTCCCTTCCAAAAGAATAATGGTTTAAGATCTACCTTCATTTTCGTGACTCCAGGATGAGCCATATACACTGATTGATGAGCGTCGATCAAAATAAAATTTCTCAATTCGTCATTTGGTGGTACATAAATTCTTCCATTATATCTTAATAGTCCGTCACTGTCCAAATAATAACCCTCATATCTAGGTATCATCATGTTATCTTGTCTGATATTGTCTTTTACTTCCTTGTACCAGTCATCATCAATCTGTAATGATAAAATATTTTCTCGAAGATTCATATTTAGGGGTATTATTGAGAAAATGCGTGGTCTTTGACTCAATGCATCTGCTACTCTATTAACTGTTCCTTTAATGTACATGATCTCAAAATCATACTCACTTAAAATTTCTGAACAATGTCTTTGTCGCGCGTTCAAGTCACTTTGAGTGAAAATGTGTTGCAATCCACTATGATCAGTTTTCAACTCAAATTTCCATCTAATAAGGTAATGTCTCCAAACTCGTAAGGCATAAACAAGCGATAATAATTCCAAATCGTGAGTTGCGTAATTATCTTCATTCCTTCTTAGTTTCCTTGAAATATATGCGATGACTCGACCTTTTTGCATTAGTACTCCACCTAGTCCTTTCTTGGATTTGTTAGTGCATGCTAAGAAATCCTTGTCCATATCTAGAACTTTTAGTATCGATGTTGTTGTTAATAATTCTTTACGCTTCTGAAATGCTTCAACACATTTCTTTGATCATACAAATATCTTATTTTTCTTTTGTAGTTCCATAATTGGGTTTGCTATTTTTGAAAATACTTAGAAGAAGCATCGTTAGTAACCTGCTAATCCCATAAAACTACGTACTTCTTGCACATTCGTTCGTGCTAGACATTCCATAATAGCCTCTACCTTCCTTGGATCCACAACAATACCTTCTCCAAAAATAATATGTCCTAAATAATGAATCTTTGTCTGATAAAAAGAACATTTCGACAACTTTATGTAAAACATGTTTTCTCTTAAGCACTACAAAAGTAATCTTAGATGTTCGTCATGCTCCTCTTTTGTCTGAGAGTAAATTAATATATTGTCAATAAATACATGTATGAACTTGTCCAAGTATTCACGGAACACCCCATTCATTAAAATCATGAATACACCTGGGGCATTTTTCAATACAAAGGGTAATACAGTAAATTCATAATGTCCAAATCTTGTCTTACACGCTGCTTTAGGAATGTCTTCCTCTTTTATTCACAACTAGTGATACCCCGATCTCAAATCAATCTTTGAAAATATTTTTGCCCCCTTCATTTGATCAAATAAGTCATCAATTATCGGTAAAATGTATTGATTCTTTATCATGGATTTGTTTAATTGACGATAGTCAATGCAAAGCCTCCACAATCCGTCCTTCTTTCTTACAAAAATTACTGGTGCACCCCACGATGATACACTTGGATGTATAAGTCCCAAATCTAATAATTCCTTCAATTGCATTTTTATCTCTTGCAATTAAGGAGTCGACATCTGATATGGAATTCTAGCAATTGGCTTTGTTCCAAGTTGTAGATCTATAGTAAATTCCAATTCTCTTTTTGGCGGTAAACTCGGTAGTTCCTCAGGAAAAACATGAGCAAAATCCGATACTACTAGAAAATATTCCAATCTTTCTACATCACCCGTTTTGTTAAGAGCTAATATGGCATACAACTTACATTTGTTGCGCATATTTTTCTTCAATTGTAGGGAATTAATAAATCTTAGTGATACTCCTTGGTTTTTCCCTACAATTACTTTGTTATGTCCCAAATAATCAATTAAGCTTAATATTTCCGTCTTACAGTTAAGTATTGCGTCGTGCGATTCTAACCAATCCATTCCAATCACCATGCCGTAGGATCCAAAGGTTGTGATAAAGACGTTTACACTTGCAATGAATTAACCCAAATTAATATTACAATATTTAACCTTTCCTCCAAATTTTTTGTTGGCTCCAGATGCCAATTCTACATATCTAAACTCATATTGTTCGACTTCCTTCACCTTAATTTTATTGAGCGCAACGCTATATATAAAACTCTTAGTGGTTCCTAGATTTATCAAAATACTAAACTGTTTATCTGATATCATACCTGAAGTCTCGAGCACTCTAGACTGATGCTCGTCCTAACAGTTATTCACCACTGCATGAATTCTATTGGCCTTGCCCATATCTCATACTGTCATTTGTCCTGGTGGCCCATAAGTTCTCTCCCTTTCGATAGGAAAATCTCTCTAATAGTGGGGTTCTCCACAAGTCCAACATCCATTTTTATGGCTGGTGCTCCTAGTTACAGAGGAAGAATCTGTTCGTCTAGGGTTCTAAGGTCCTGATCTATTATGTGGAACAGATCTAAACTACTACTGTTATTGAGGATGATCCGACTGCTGCTGCGGTGGTGCTCTATATAGAGTCCTCTGATTGGTATCTTGTCTGCGCGGTGTAGAAAATACAGGTCCTTTGGTTGTATCACGATGCTCAGAAGTATGTCTAACATGTGTCTTCTGTTGCGATGCGCTAAGCAGAGTTTGTCCTATCTTCTTGGAAGGATTTGTACCCTGTCCTCCATTGTTCAACTCTTCTTCAACGATAAAATCTTTATGTACTGCATCGTGCAAAGTCTGAGGCATCATGATCCTCACCTTAGGATGAATTTTGTAGTTGAGACCAAACACAAACTTATTCACCTTTAACTTTTTAGTGTTAAGGTGTGAAGCATATCTGAGAATCTCCATAAATCTAGCCTCATACTCAGGTACTGTACGACTACCCTATTGTAAAGCGTTGAATTCATTGAGCCGACACTCAATGAACTCATCATATAGGTACCTCTCTAAGAACCACTCCTCTAAAAATTCCCAAGACATGTATTTGATGGCTGTATTTAGATGTGGTAAGAGTGTCTTGCACCAAATAAGCGCACTCCCTTTCAACTAGAATACCGACATGCAAACTTTCATGTTGGAGGTATAATCACGCAATGCACAACACATTTCCATATTCTCCAACCAAGCTTTGGTGGCTAAACCATTAGTGGAGCACTAGAACTCGAGAAATTTTACCTTCTCGAGTTCCCTATGAACACTCCCACTAACTACAGGAAGGTGCTACGAAACCTCATTGGGTGCAAATCCCCTACCCTCATCTCGATCAGGGATATTTATCAATGTCCATGACATCCTCTGAAAAGACCTTATCATACCCATGACATCATCCACTACAACATTCTCTTGCTTGGTAGTATGCTCTTCTCCTTGTGGAGTATATCCCTCATGTGTGGGTGTACTTGGAGGAGGCATACCTCTTCCTCCCACACCCCGATGTATACTCATTCTCCGTCCTCTAACCATGCTACCTACATAAAATAGTTTTCAATTTATATTAGTAATTACTCCTTTAGTTAAAATTTGCATTCGAAGTCGTAACGAGTCTAGTGTCGCAGAGTAGAACCCTCCTCTGATACCATATGTAAAGACCCTCTTATCTTAAATGTCAATATTAATCAACACCAATAATGTAACTATTTAATTAGATAATCAAAGTAACTTGAAATTTACGCAACTAAATTGGATATGATAAAGTTATACACCAAGTGCTAAATACAAAATACAATGCTATGAATGTAAAAGTGAAAATTATATTTTATTATTTTTAATTGGTTTGCGCAACTTACATGATTCCTTAGCATGTAAAATGTGCAAGTCTCAAATTATCTTCCTACAATGATTACCATAATCATTAAAAATAAAAATAAATCCATTAAGTGAAACTATTAGTATACTATTCTTTAAATCTTTACTCAATATTTAATCTATTAACATTAAACTAGCGATCAAGTTATTGCTATTAAATATATCCAAACTATTAATAATTATGCCTTTTAAATATTAATAAATGACTATTAACATTAATATTAAAATGGAACTATTAACTTTAGACTAGGCTATTAATATACAAATATTAATAGTTATTTAATAAAACTTATTTATATAATCTATAAGATAGACCTATTATGTAGTGAACCTCAAGTGAACTTAAAGTGACCATCGCAAATCTTAAAGTGACTATCATGCACTTAAGTGACTATCACAAATTTAATTATTTAGTGTGAATTTAGAGTGACTGTCGCAACCTTGAAGTTCTCCACCACAGTCAAGAATTTATTGCGGATTGATTACTCAACATTTAGTAAGGAGTATGATATCAAGAGTAACGCCGAGATAAGATCGAGAGAAGAACCAAAGGATATCAATTTTCAAAAATAACCATTCGTTCACGCTAGGATTGATATCTCCTAGGGTTCAAAGTATATTAACCTGTGAAATGGTAATTACTCTTTAGGGTTCAAAGTATACACAATGACTGTGTCCTCAATTACCTGCAATCGAAATGAAAAAAATCAAATTTCTACTGCCATGGAGATAATCCATCACTCGATGAATATAACATAAGTTTAAACTGAAGTTACAAAAGGGTTTCTCAAAATCCATTGATCCGTTGTTCAAAATTTGTTGAGCTAAGAAAATATTCATATGTAAAAATTTCAAGGAATACTATCTGGAAATTCGACGAACATATAGGTATTATGTTACTTAGTTTTGGATCATTTTTTAAAAATCTTTGGTTAATTTATTTAAGATTTTTTTTTTTTTTTTTTTTTACAGAGAATAACAAATCAACTAGAGATTTACACACCCAGGATATATGGGATCCTATTAGTAATTGATTCATGTACGTAAAAATATCGTTTTGCCATTGGACAAACAATAAAATTTAATAATGGAACAATATATAAGAATTCATTGAACATGTATAAACTAAAATTTTCAGAAGGTTTAGTTTCTTTTATTTACCATCTCAATAATATCCAATCCGACAAAATTTATACATATAATCAATGTTATCCAATATCGAGAGGTTCTTCCATACGTTAAAATATACAATTTAACATTAAAGCCCTAACAAATTTTTCTTCACTGCACTATTCACAAAACAACGAATTACATAATGAATATCGAGAATCATTCTTATAGTAATGTAATTCTGGTTGATATAAGTTAACAAATATAAATATACAACATCAAATATAATCAACATCAATTTATATACTATATAAAATTTGAACAATATTTGGTGACTATTCCAGTACCATGAGTTCTTCCTAATATATAAAACAACAAAATTTAAATATCGTAACCTGAAAAGTGATAATATGCATAAATGATATTCAAATTCAATACTTGCGCACATCCTCTTTGCTTCCGCCTGCTAATCCAAAGACGTCATCGGCACCTCCCAACCAATTCTAGGGGTACTCTTCTTCCCCCTTAGCCCCCCGAGCTGTAAAGGAGTCACACACATAATTTCATAAAACTATAGCTCAAGCTTTCCCTCGCAAGGAGAGGCTTGCACCTCTATGCAAAGTTTGCAACCCAACTCACACAAGTAAACCAATCATATGAAAATTTGACAACATTTTAGTCATCCGACAATAAGGTCCCTTTTCTCCTACCTCTCCATTCTTTTTATAAGACTTTTCACCTTGACACTTGTCATTTCATGCATAATTTGGTAATTTTTAATAATTAAATAAGAGATTATTCATCCCCAACACATGTCACACTTTCCCCAAGTTGCATGTGTTTTACTTCTTTTTAATTTAAATAAATTTGAATTTTTCCTCACCTCCTCAATTAGTTCCTAGATTTTCTCCTAGTTGTACCTTAGTTCCCCAATTTCTCTTTTATTGTGTCTCCTAACTAATTTAAAGTTGGAGTTTAATTATGACTCTTCTCTTAGTTAGGCTTTGGAGTCTAGTTTGACTTAGGATTCTAACTCTATGTTGATCACCCAACCTCTCATGAAATAATTCCTTTTAATTAAAAATTTCTTTTATTAATTTTTTGCACACATAATGCACATGTCTTTTAATTTTAATTTTTATTCTCCCTTTACTAGTTTTTATTAGTGTAAATTTCCCTTAACTCATTTCTATAACTTGTTTAGGAATAGACATTTAGACTTTGGTTTTTATTATGTTCCTGTTCATAAACTAATATAATTTATATAAATTCATATCCTCTTTTCTAGCAATTCTAAGTATTTGTTTTATTCTCTAAGGTCTTCTAGATTTTTATTAACACCTTAATTTATTCATGCGAAGTGCCTTTCAAGACGCACCTACGTGATCCAAGGGTGCCACTCGCCATTTGAGTTAGTTTGGAAGTTTCCTGATGTTTGGAGTCGATACTCCACTTGTCGACCTTGTGTGAGATAAAGGGGTTACCAAGGAATAAAGAATCCACCTTATTGTGTGCCCCCTAAAAAATCCTCATGAGTGACTGTCTTAGTATGCCCTCACGATGTAGTGTATCTCTTGGGAACAAGGTAGTCATTAAACTTCATTTTAAGTCATGACGAGAGTGCTAGTAGAATGTGACAGGGATGCTGCCCCACCTCTCACTCATCTATCTGATATCTGTGTATGACCCCTTTACTCCATATCTGAGTCGGATTAGCAAGCATCACCATACCTACATCCACTGATAAAGATAATATTAATAACTCTTATACATTAAATCCATAACTGAATTCATCATAATACATGCGTAATAAAATAAGTACTCATATTCAAACTCAATAGTCCACTCCCTGACTCAATCCAGATTCCAAGGAATTTTGTCGATACCATCTGCATCCTCATCATGTCACATTTCTTGCACACTCAGGAAACCTCATCATAATACATGTCAATGCTATATATCCATATTAGTAACATATCAAATTTTCAATATGCAATCACAAAATAACAATCACAAAATAAACTTATAAACCAAATCAAATAATCATAATGTATCATGTTTAGTTGGATCAATTGCACACAAGTGTCCTAAAAGAATAATCAGTTTTATGAAAATGTGATCAATGGAATTGGATGTTACAAATTGGAAGTATTTCCTCATTCCCAACAACCAAGCCTCAATATCTTCATATTTCTTATGTTCACAATAAAAAGTAGGAGGCTTAATCTTCCTAAGATCTCCCTACAATTCATATACCTTATACCTTATTTTATGATGTTTGATAGAGGATAGACTTAGGATGATTTTTGACTCTGAAAATGTAAGAGATATAGTATCTGAGTACCTTGGTTATTGATGATGATGTCTACTATAACTTCTAGAGTTCCTGACACTTTTAGCATCTTCTTTTCTAGCATAAGGTCTATGCACTTATTCCTTACTTGAATTTGATTATTTATCCATCCTCCTCTACAACATGTTCAAAATTTGAAAAAATTGAGTATTGATGTGGTTCTTCTCCTTACGAGTTATTATAATCATCTCATTTTCCACTCTATAAATAAACAGTTCTCTCTATAGACTTCTCATGGTCTCTACTAAATTTATATTTTCTAGTTTTCCTTCTCTATGCCCATTTCACTTAGTCTCTGCATTTCCCAAGTGGACATACAACCCTTTGACATGGATGTAATCTCTTTGAGCATATTTCATGTCTCTGGTCGTCATTATGAATCTAATATGTTCTATCTATATGCTTAATTATGCAAAATGTGCATGGAACAAAATTTGTTAGACAAAAATAATTTACAATTCTAGAAAATTATGCATAATTTTCTCCTCTTCAAGGCCACCAGTAATCTTCCTTTTTATTTCCTATGAATATTTATAACCAATTCACAATTCTGGGCGAATATATTTCCAATGACTATTTTCTTACTCAATTCTGAGCTCTGAGCATAAATTTATATTCAGAAATTTGCCAATTCACCCCTTTTTTGTGCACTTTTCTTCTAGGTGCAATTAAACTCAGATACTAACTTCAATCACTAGTAGAGGTAAATATTTCAATAACCAGGGGGAATTTTGTATGATAAATAGATAATATTGATGACAATGAATTCATAACAACTCTCACATTATCAATTTGATGCTCCAATAAAAATATGCAACAATATGGAAATGACAACTTTGTCCTTTTTCACCCCTTTTTCCAGACTTGGAATTTTTGGCCACATTGTCTATCACCCAATATTTTTATTTATGGGAAAAATTCACTATGACAAAGTTATCAAGCTTTATGAGTACATAAAATGTCGAGTAAGCAAAAAATTCCATATTTTCCATCTAGGGTGTCTTTCCCTCCTTTGAAAATCCAAAAAATCCCCCAAAAGTGTCCCAAAACAGTGAATCTTTCCGTATTTTGGCATCTCCACTCCAAAATCCTTGGAATCCATCCAATACTTTCATAGATTAATTTCATGCTGGCATTTCTATCACTCTATGAAAATTTCATTAGTAATAGTGCCCTTTCCACTGAGCACAACTATGCTCTTCAAAAACCTCTAATTTTCATTTCTAGAAAATCAATGCATAATTAGCCAATGAACCAATAAAAATTATATAACCACAGGCATTGTTGAAAAAACCCATAAAATTTTATCTTCTTTTGAGTTATTCTTCTCATACTATGGCGAAAATATGATTTTGTCTCCAGACATAGTTTATTTTTTTTAAACATAGGGAAACTTTTGCCTATGTGTCATCCTTGCTGATGTGGCTGTTAATGTATCATTCTGGGTCCACATGGCATATTTAGGTGATGAAATATCATCCTCTTGGCCACGCAGGTCCTTCCCCTCAACTTTCGACACCTTCCCCCTTCTCTCTTTCCTCTTCCCTTATTTTTCTGTTTCTATTCCTTTATTTTATTTTATTTTATGGGCCCTGCTCATAGCTGACTAAAACCTGACATTAAGTTTGACCACAGATGGGATATGGGTCCCAAACACTCTACCAAACTTCCACTTGTCACCCATTCATTAGCTGCGGGGATGGGTGGGTCCCATCCCACACCTTTTTCCTCGGTGCACGTGACTTGCTCGTTCCTCAGATAAGATGACATAGATCAATGATACACATGGATTTCATAGGTTAAGGTGGAGGGAGGTTAAATACACATATCCTTCAAAACCACTAAACTTCCCTCCATCCACGTGTCACTCCCACATCCCTTTCAAAGTTTTTTGAAAATTTTGAAACCACTTTTAAAACCTCCGATACCACTTATGGTATCAGAGCTTACCACATCATCTGCTGTGGCACCTACATCACCATCGAGAGTGCCACTTATCCATTTTTGGGCTTTCCACTCAGCACCATGAAAGTCCACATCACTTGACACATAACCTGTGACATCATCGATACAAAATTCCCAAATTTTCCAAAATTCAAAAAATTTCTAATTTTTCAAAAATGCTTAATTTTGAAATTTCTACCAGGGCCTCCATGAATATCTGTAACTCATCTTCCTCGACCAAATTTGATATGAAAAAATTCCCATTACCACCATGCTTGACCCTTCAACATTTCTGTCATCATTCAATTCAAAATTCACCATGGAATTTGTAGATTTGCCCAATTTCACCAAATTTATCCATGACTGATTCTACAAGTTCCTAATTTTGATGAAATATGACCTCATGAACCATATTTTTCCCCGCATTAGCTCAATTACTCCAATTAATTATCCACTTGATGATTATGAGCATGGATTCCATTAGCATTTGCTCAGATATTGAGAAGTTTTACCTAATTTCACGATGGATTCCTATAAATTTGTAAATTCAGCCAATTCTAGGCCCGCATTTACCCATTCAAAGGTAAAACATTGGGGATTTTAACCCCTAAACCCAATTTTCCAAAATTTATAGGAAATTGTCCCAATTTCTATAACATACCCCAAGCCAACTGAGGAACGTTACTTGTGGAAAACACATTAAAATTAAGTTTTTTATGCTAAATAATTTCTTGTAGCTTACCAGCTATAGGTCACACATAGATTTAACCATTTATGATACAATAACTCTAAATGCATCTACATCATAAATAAAACCATGAATGCAATTGTTCAAGCAACAACAAAATACCCAACATTCATCTAAACCATTTACACAATGGAAAAACATAAGAATATAATGAAAACACTTATATGTTAATAATTAACCAACTAGCTACATACGAAGGATGAAACTCCCAACCATAGGAACTACTGTTTGTTTTCTCTCAACAACATGTTACCCTCAAGTTGAGGCTATGATTCCACATGGAGATCTGGCCCTCCTAGTTTTCCATGCTCCACACTTAGTAGCCTGAAACCCAGGTTCTAATCCCACAATAGTTCCAATCCTTCAAATCTCTTCCCCCCCAACCTACACAACCCAAGGAATGCACTCCCTTCATTTCTCACAGTCCCTCATGTTGTACCATTTGTTTATCAGGGCCTCCCATGTGCTCGGTTGTCCATAAAAATCTCAGCTGGGGACTCCATGAACTCCCAACTACTTCAGGAGTGCTCACAGTGGCCTTCACAAGGCTCTTGAACCAATCCCTTAACAAGAAAACACACTACGAGATTACAATCCACTTTATGAGAACATATTCCACATTTCCAACATACAACACAACCCAACAATGGCTTCCTTCAAGCACACCATGGCTGGTACTCTTCCCAACACTCCTCTCTTCTCTTGCTGCCCAAAACTTGCATGTAAAAACTATCCCCTTTCTACTTACAAATTTTCCCCTTCTTCTCCCATGATTACTTAACTTACACTCCTCACAAGGATGATTGTACATCGGCCCCATGCTCTCAATAAATCTGGTATGTGACTCCTCACACCCACCCTCTTACATGAATTCAATGATTGACTTTGAGAACACTCAACAAAAATTTAGAAGGTTATACAGAATGATAATAAATTCATAAATTTGGTTGGATTAATACCCATGAATAAAATCCTTCTTGGACCCCTATCTCTTGTGGAATCATATCCCCCCATCATTCTCATCCCTCTCATATCACAACCAATAATTATCACTTTTATTAATTATTTCAATGCACATGATATACAATTCGGTCCCCAACCATATCAATTAATACGGGCTCTCCAACACCCAACATATCGGCTCACTAGCCTAATTCACATTTATACATTTACATTATAATTGTGGGGATTAAAAATGGGGATGCTATATCCCCCTCCCCCTTATTTTCTCATTGTCCTAAGTGAAAAATACCATCAAGTGTACATACAATTATAATGCTAGGCTCTCCAACCATTAATCAACATATAAGCTCTACGACCTAACATCTGTAACACACCCACGACGACGAATAAGGTTTTTCGCTTTTCTCAAGGGGAAAAATCTCAAATTCTAAAGCCAAACAATTCTCGAAGATTGGATGGTCTCGTTCTATAGTTAAATGCATAAACTTTCGGTTTCTTAGTGCAGGTTTAAGGGCATACGCGACCTTCCCCTCCACCCTACTGTGAAAACTCGGAGTGCTGGGCGTTAGCTCCTTTTGTGACTTGGTTTGCGCGATTAATTCCCAAGCACGAGTTTCTCTCACGCGGACATGGGCTGTGACCACCCGCCTACCCAAACAACATTTCGGGGCTTCGCATGTCGGGTATTCTACATGTGAGTTACCCTGAATTTCCCAATCTCTGAAATCTGACAGGGGCCTAGCACATGCTATCTCCTCCCTTATCCTCCTCCACGCGACCACTACCCACGACCATAGGCTTAACCTAAATGGCGCGTCGCGTTTCATGACTTCAGAACTTTCGATGCAAGCCCACCCCCCAAAAAAAAAAATCCTCCAACTCCTAGGTCCCAAAAAGGGCTTAAAAACCATTAGCTCCCTCCTTTGGCCTCTGTCCATGTGACCATTTACTGCGACCCACAACCTAACTCCAATGCGCATCGGAACTTCGCATGTCGCGAGTTCTCACGACTTCCCTCTTTGACTTTTCTACTTCACGAGTCAGTGAAACGTTGATATCTCGCCACATGTCCTCCTTAATGGATGACCATGATCAAATAGCGATTTCACATATCGCGAGTTCGAGCAGTTATGCTCTTTGACGTTCTTACCTTGTGAGTCAATGAAATTCTGAGATCTCACCACGCGTCCTCCTTAATGGATGACCACGATCAAATGACGATTTCACATATCGCGAGTTCGAGTAGTTATGGTCTTTGACCTTCTTGCCTTGTGAGTCAGCAAAATGATGATATCTCGCCACATGTCCTCCTTAATGGATGACCATGATCAAATCGCGATTTCGCATATTGCGAGTTTGAGCGGTTATGCTCTTTGAACTTCTTGCCTTGAGAGTTAGCAAAATGCTGAGATATCGCCACGTGTTCTCCTTAATGGATAACCACGATCAAATCGAAACTTATCTCATGTACCTTTCCCCGGATCCAATGACTGTTGGTTCACAAGCTTCAGATCTGATGGCTTAGATCCGTTTTCCTCCACAACTGGGTCCTTAGGGAATTTCAAATTTCCACATACCCCTTGCGTTAATCCGTTCGCGTTGGATCGACGGTCCATGACATTCCTCGATCTAATAGTCCAGATCACATCGCAACATCTGGTTTTAGAAGTTTAGACGCGCCAACCTGTGACTCTTCCATTGTGCGAACTTCCGAAAACTGAAGTAGATGAGGCAATAATGTCTGCTCTGCTTTTCTAAATCCGGCAGTTGTGACAGACCTTGAATTCTCCTGAATGGATCTCATCCACTGTCCTACCAAATGAAAGGGTATTCCATTTCAGTACCTAAATCTCGCTATCCTTCCCGAGCTTTGTCAGTCTTGGAGGATTAAGAACATTGCACTCCTTCATTTAGTCTAGAATTTAGGTGGTTCTTAGTCTCTTCTTGCCTCA
>SNQJ01S0184693.1:0-18828 GCA_010110895.2 Picea sitchensis
AGACATCTTGACCTGGAGCTGGGAAAATGACCAAAAATTGAATGTGCTCAGAAATTGAATCTGAACTTACTAAGAGGTGTGCTTGGTTGAGGCGAGTAGGCTGGTGTGGTCTGTTTTTAGAAAAATCCAAATTTTACCCCTTGAAATTGAGCCTGTGCAAATCTAGACTGGTACTTCTGATACCGGTTCGGGTTTCCTGGTTTCCTGGTTTTCTAGTACTAGCCAAAACTAGGGTTTCACTTTCCGAAGGCTCTGACCACGGAAAAAGGTGTTCTCAAGCTACCAATGTGTTCACTAGGCTAGGGTGCACTTCCCTAAATGGTTTTTAGGCTGAAATTCCCTTCCAACAAAAGCCCTAATTTTCTTGTATGACAACAAAGACATTTTTGGTTACCTAGTGAAAGGTCCTCTATTCAGTCAAGCTCTGATACCATGTTAAATTTAGATATTCTATTAAGTTCTTTTCAATTTAATAGACAATAATAGCATAAGGATGATCACTAAATGAAACACAATCACAAGATACACAATATTTTATCCTGGGAAACCCTCATGGGGGAGAAAACCCAACAAAAACTTCCTTTGTATATGGATTTCCATTACAATGCCAAGATAAAATACCAAACCACAAAGAATATCCAAGACTAAGAATGCACCTCTCTCTTCTCCTTCTTCTAGCTACAGCTTCCTTCAAAACTTGCGCACTAGATGAATGACTTGAGTGAGTGAAAGAAAGAGGTGTTATCATCTCATATTTGTACTGGTTGGGAGGCGTTAGGGTTGTGTCTCTTCATCAAGGAGGGCCTACTTCTCCAATTAGTGGTTAGAACCATTGCGATTATCCCTAGGGGACGAATTCTCAATTACCACTATATAAACATAATTTGACCAATCGATAAAAGGGGATTTGGTCATATACAAGACTTGACATGATCAATCCACAAAAGGGGATTTGATCTATATAAAAATAACTCAATAATAATTAGAATATTCTTCACAATTACAATAGTTCAACATGTTGGACCTTGGTGGTAGCGACAATGGAACTGGGTTCTGCATCAATGATCCTCTTCCCCTTGTCTGGATCTAATTCGGAGTCGAAACCTTCCTCTGAATTTGAGGCTTTCAACTCGGCCACCAACGACTTCTTTGAGAAACATTCATCGGTGTTATGCCAGTGGATTTTATGGAATTCACACCACTTCCTAGTGTCTTTCTTCGTCTTCTCATTACCTTTCTTTATTTACGTCTTAGACTGGTTTTCCTAAGGGGGTCCATCCTTTCTTTGTCCTTTTTTCTATGGGTTGGGGTCGCCTTTGCCTTGCTTCTGCTGTGAGGAATTTGTAGATCCAAACTTTCACTTCTTTTATTTAAATTTCTTCTCGATTTTGATAGCATATCGATAAGTTTCTCCTAGTGATGAGATGTCCAGAAATACATTTATGTTTGGATGTATCTATGTAGACAATCGAGGTACTTGAGCACTAGATGTCATTCAGATCTTTGATACCCAACTTTTTTCACAAGGTATGGAAGATATTTGTGAACTCTGGTACTGTTTGGTCCCTTTCCTGTTGCAGTATGGTCCATTTGGTATATTGGTCATCATAGCTTCCAACAAGGTATTATTGTTCCTTAATAGCATCTCTGAAAAAATCCCAAGTGGGGGCGACTGAGGATATTGCAAATTCCTCAGTGGCCCTTTGCTCATAGTAAGTCTCCCACCAATCCTTGACATGGGGGACAACCTTAAGGAGCACAAAGGTAATATTTTCTCTATTGGAAAAATTATGGACCAAAAAATACCCTTCTAGCATATGCAACCATTTATCTATAACATCTACATCTATCTAGCCTTCAAATAAGGGGATATCAAAATTGACTCACACCTTGAAGGAGGCGGCCCCTCCAAAATGACTGCCTGATGAAGATGTGTCGCCCATTGGAAGCTGTTGAAGGATCTGTGCAAATTTATCCATCATTTCGTTCCTTTGTCGCGTGAGGGATTCCTTGAGAAACTATTCAAAAGGATCTCCTGCTCCATCATCTCTCTTTTCTTCTGCCATGAGAGTTTGTCATGATTGGTGGGGATGGTCGTGCAAGGGCTCAATGATACAGATTCAGATTCAGGTGCTTGATAGGGCTTAGAAAGGCCTAAAAAATAGTGTTCTCAGAATGGCTTCAAAACGGACGTGTAGACCTCGTTGATAGGAACCCAATGCAACTTGAACGAGCTTAAACAAACGTCATATGCTCCTGATATCACATTTTGTTCATTTTGCCAAACATGAAAAAAAAATGTTGATTGTATAGTTCGTACAACGCCACATGGCAGTTGACTATACAGGTTGCATGGTTGTACAACTGATGTGGAAACATAGTTGGCAGGCCATACAACTTACGTGGCAGTGGTTCGTACAACTGACATGGTAGGGGCATAGTGGATTGTTGACGTGGCATGTACAGGTGGACCAACCAGGAGGTGACACGTGTCACCACTGCAAGGGTGACACATGGCACGCCCATACAACTGACGTGGCCATCCATACGACGAAAGGTGGAAGAGTACGGAGTTGACATGGTAGACAAGTGGAAACATGATGTGGCAGGCACGTCGATCAATCATCACTTGACATGTGGCATCAAAGTTGACAAATGTTGTGGTGCCACATGGCCCAGACGCGGGCTGCCACGTGGTACCTTGTTATTGGTTCGCAGTTGTTTACAAAATTTGTTTGGAGCTGTGGGTTTCGAAAACACGACCTACCACCAGGCCACATTTTGGAAGGGCTGGGCTAGCCAACCCGCCCGCGTGCATGTCTTGCTATATAATGGGCAAAACATATATAAAAATTTAATGGTTGGTTCATATGTGCGGAAACAGGGTTGGAGCTAGCCCCATCCCTCGGAGTAAAACCTCACAGGACCCTCCATATGACCCTTGTCCATGATTTTTGTGCGCGGTTATAATAGTGGAGACTAGGCCCCGATTGCTTGGGGATAGACATATGACCGAAGTTTAGTTAGCAGTTAGCACTAAGGGTTCATGACCAGGTTCTATCCATTAGCGCATATGACTGAGATATATGCCATATATATGGAGCGGTGACCACAACAAAGGCACATTGTTGAAGGGCATAATCCTATTATATGTGCCATGTGACCTATCCTTACGGACTATGGGCCAGCGCGCAGCCCTTTGGGATGGCACTTGGCCACATTACATGCATATGACCATATTTAGGGGGGAATGCACCCATATTGGGGGGATTATCCCTTTATTTTCCCAAAAGTGGATTATTTGACCATATATTAAGATTTTAAAATGATTTTATGCCTGTAATTGGAGATTTTTGCCCATTTTTGGGGGATATTGGGCCCTTTTTTAGGGCAGATCTTGGGGGGAAGTTGGGAGATGGTTACCAACTTCAGATCTATATAAAATGGGCCTTCTTGAGGCCATGGAGGATATTCATAGAAAATTTATGTTGAAGGAAAGCCAAGCCAAAGCCATTTTTATGCAGAGAAGTTGTTGAGGAGCGCACCTTTGCGGGCCATTTTTGTGAGCTCCGATCATCCGATTTGAGTATCGTTTCTTCTGTTGGGTTCTTAAGATATGAGAGAACAAGAACAGATCATTTTTGTAACCTTTTGGAACTTTTGTGATGTACGTATTAAGCTTTGAACAGAAATAAGAAAGCCTCACCCACAGAGACAAAGACCCAGAGATGTAGGCGAGATTGTCGAACTTCGTTATCACATTGGTGTTATGGTTTGTTGTTGTTATATGCTTCATTTCAGTTTTGTACATGTTTATAAGGATGTGATAACTTATCATATCTTATTCCTCTTTCTTTAAGCTTCCTTAATTGGTTAATGAACACATGCATAATAACTCAACCATAGTCATTTAAAAGATCTTTTTGGATCAAGTGGTATCAGAGCTAGTTGACATTTGGATTTGAGTTTTGCATGTCAACCAAGGAAAAGATACATCGTGGTGAAGGCGAGCGTGTTTAAGATAATCCATTAATTGGATTGAGAAAGAGATATTCTCGCAACGAGAATATGGCATCGGAAGAGGGAATTTCTCAGGATGAGAAAGAGTTTTGAAAAGCTTTATTTTCCATGTTGGAGATGATGAAGGTTTTGTATGAAGATTACTTGGAATGTAAGAAACCAAATCTAGGTGAATCTTCAAAGGGAAAAAGTGAAGAAGGAGAGGATCATCCTCAAATTCCTCCTTCACTTCCATCATCATCTCCTTATTCTCCTTCTTCTTCAAGTTCAAGTTCTATATCTAATGCAAAGAAACATGTTCATAAACATAAGAATGAAATGCCATTGTTAAAACTTGATGTTAAATCGATTTACCAATATATGATGGTGAAGTTAATGAGAGAGACTTGAAAATTGGGTCAGACGGATCGAGGTCTATTGCAGTGTGAAATAGATCAAGGATGAGGCCACACAAATCAAGTTGTCATCATTGAGACTTGTAAACACAACACTCATCTGGTGGCAAAGTAAGTTGCAAAACGGAACGCAACAAGTGGGTAATGTATTTTCATCATGGCAAAGCTTCATTTCTGCACTTAGAAAACAATTCTATCCTTTGGGTTATAAAGAAAAAACATTAATTGAATGACAATCTTTAAAACTAAGAAAAGGACAAACAGTGCAAGAATACACCGATTGCTTTCTTAAAATGGATTTGATGGTAGATATCCCTTTACATACATAGGGAACTCTTATGAAGTATATATGAGGTTTACCTACACACATTATAAACATTGTATTCATGTTTGGACCCACTAACCTTGATGAGGCTTTTGTTCAAGCGACAGATATTGAAGCAGGGAAAATAGGTGTATCAGGGGAATCGTCTTCAAGGAAAGAGGACAAGAGGAAGCAACATGGAAAGAAGTCAAATGCAGTGATGAGAAAGGAAGAGAGGCACTCTTGCAAGCATTGCAATAAAGAGGGACATGATGAGGACCGATGTTGGCAGTTGCATAGTGAGAAGAGACCAAAGTGGTTCAAGGAAAAGAAAGGGAGGAAAACAGTTGCAACGACAACATGACCGAAAGACTTGGGATCGGATTCGGGTGACGAATCTAAGGTCTTATTGGTTGGTATGACAGGTAAAATTGGTGAAGGAATTGATTGTAGAAGTAACTTGTTTCATATAAGGGTGATCATGCGACACACTAAGGTTGATACATTAATCGATAGTGGATCTCAATCTAACCTAATTTCAGAAGAATTGGTTAAGAAATTGGGTTTAAAAACACAAGTACATCATAAGCCTTATGCACTTAAATGGATAAGCAATCATCATCAAATGCACATAACCAAATAGTGCACTTTAAAATTTTCTATTTCATCTAAGTATATGGACAAGGTAACATGTGATGTAGTGCCACTAAGAGAATGTGGAATGGTATTAGGTAGTCCATACTTATATGATCGTAAAACAATCTTCTACAGGACAAAGAATCAATATCAATTAACGAAAGTGAGTCAAGATTATGTGATTCATGCTCATCAGATTAAAGAAAATAAAACACTTCAAACAATGGAACAATTAAAGAAGGCAGTTCAAGCAAGCAACAAACCAATAATTTTTTCAAATGAAGTAATCGATCTTAAGCAAGAACAAGATATGATTGTTGAATGGAAAATCAATCACAGTTGGCTTCAAGAGAAGCTCATGTCGTGCAAATATTACAAGTATATCAGCTCTTTTGCAGTCATGTTTTTTATGATATCATTAGTAATGTTGTCTCCATGGATGATAGTGGCTTCAGTAAAATTTGGCAGGGTTCAAATGGCTAACAATACGCTCTCAGTTGTCATGATTGTGTTACAGTTGATCTTGATGAGACAACTACACAGGACAAAGTTCAGGGACATAGAACAAATTGGGTGGCCTATCCTAATCTTGTTGATAGTCAATAACCTTTTGGGGACCAAAAGGTCCTTAGTGGGGAGGTGTGATCCAGATTCGGATCCAGGCGCTTGATAGGGCTCAGAAATACCTAAAAATAAATGTTCTCAAAATGGCTTCAAAACAGAATTGTGTGTAGGCCTCGTAGATACGAACCCAATATACCTAAAATAAATGTTCTCAAAATGCTTCAAACGTAATCGTAGGCTCAGATATCAACCCAATGCAATCCTTGAATCCGCGCTCAAACCCGACATCGATGCTCATATCGTCTGCTCATTTTGCAAAACAAACAATGTTGATCAGACAACTGCATACCGTGATGACGTGGAAGCTGACTATATAGTTTGTACATCCATATAGCTGACATGGAATCACAATTGGCAGGTCGTACAACTTATGTGGTAGCTGCCAACGACGTAAGGGGAACACGGATTGTTGATGGTACGTATAGGTGGACCAACCGATAGTGACACATGTCAACATCGCAGGGTGACATACATTCCCGCATTAACCGACGCATCATCCCATCGCGACACACATGGTAGGGTACCGGAGCTTACGTGTATCGACAGGAAGATAGGTATGCGATTGATGCGGGCACACGCGGATCAATCGCTGCTTCGACACGCGGCATCGAAGCTGACATTTTGTGGTGCCACATGGTCGTGACTTTGGCCGCCATGTGGCAATCTGTTATTAGTTCAGAGTTGTTTACAAAACTTGTTTGAGTTGTATTTCAACCCGACCTACAATCGGCCATCATTTGAAGGGTCAATAGCCAACCCACCCGCGTGCATGTCTTGCTATATAATGGGAAAAACATTTATGTGGCCTCTAATGGTTGGTTCATATGTGCGGAAAAGGGGCTGGGGATAGCCCCAGCCCTCGGCGTAAAACTTCACGGGACCTTTCATATGACCCTTGTCCATGATTTTTGCATGCAGTTATAAGAATGGAGAGTAAGCTTTGATTGCTTGGGGATAGACATATGACCGGAGTTTGGTTAGCAGTTAGCGCTAAGGGTTAGGGACCAGGTTCTATCCATTAGCACATATGACCGAGATCTATGCCATATACTCAGAGCGGTGACCACAACAAAGGCACATCGTTAGGGTGTGGCCTTTTCAAAAGCTGCTGTGACCTATCCCACAGACTATGTACACAGACGTACTGGGTTGGTGTTTGGCCACATTACATGCATATGACCATATTTAGGGGGTCACACACCCATATTGCAGGGCTTATCTCTTTATTTTCTCAAAAGTGGATTATTTGACCATATATTAAGATTTTTAAATGATTTTATGCATGTAATTGGAGATTTTTGCCCATTTTTGGGGGATATTGGGCCCTTTTTGAGGCCAGATCTTAGGGGGAAGTTGGGAGATGGTTACCAACTTCAGATCTATATAAAACATGACTTATTGAGGCCATGTAGGAGATTTAGAGCAGTGTTATGTTGAAGGAAATCCAAGACAAAGCCATTTTTATGCAGGGAAGCTATTGAGGAGCGCACCTTTGAGGGCCATTTCTGGGAGCTCTGGTCATCCAATTTGAGTGTCATTTCTTTTGTTGGGTTCTTAAGATCCAGGAGAACAAGACCAGATCAGTTTTGTAACCTTTTGGCACTTCTGTGATTTACTTATTGATCTTTTAACATAAATAAGAAAGCCTCACCCACTGAGACAAAGGCCCAAAGACGTAGGCGAGATTGACGAACTCCATTATGACATTGGTGTTATGGTTCGCTGATTTTATATGCTTCATTTCAGTTCTATACATGTTTATATGATTGTGATAACTTCTCATATCTTCTTCCTCTTTATTTAAGATTCCTTAATTGGTTAATGAACACATGCATAATAACTCAACCATAGTCATTTAAAAGATCTTTTTGGATCACTCAACTACTTTGAGTCCCAACTCCTTGTACCCTGACCTCGTTGGGGACATGCACATAGAAAAAAATAAAGAGCATACCATTTTGATACTATTGATCTAGATTTATAAATGGAATGAAATGAAATAAAAATGTATAGAAAAGAAACACAAAGATACAGTGAAACTTGACTTCTGTTAATAAAGAGAATCTGTTGAAACTTTAAAAATACAGACTAAAACAAACTTGCTCGAATGGTGGTAGCTTATCTCTGAGAAGAGATGTGACAGACACTCATTTGAAAGAATATGAGTACAATGAGGCTCCAAAGGCATTTTTAACATAAAACATAAATGAGAAAATCCTAAACATCCAAAACCCTAACCTTGGGAAATGAAACACCAAAAGGTTTGTGGGCCCCGATGGGGGTAGTTGATACGTCAAATCTAGAGGGCATAACTTTTTCATACGATCTTTGTTTGGGGTGCTCGATACACTATTGTAAAGGTATAGCCGAGGAGTACATATTCCATTTGTCCTAGCATGTTCTCGGGCCTAAAAATGTCAAAAAAACTGCAAAAATGGAAACTATTCTTTGAGCCAGTGGAATACGTGGGTGGCCACCGATATCCACCTGGATCATTCTTTTGCCTTAATTTTATGAGAATTTATGTTTCTGTTATGGCTCAAATTCCTCTTGTAACATGATCTCCTCTTTGATAGCTTTCCAATGAGCCTACTCTTTCTTGATTTGTTTTCCTGGATCATGAGTTATGGCTTATTGAAGTCAAGGCTCAACAGTGGTTAATCTGCTCACAGGGTTAATTTGGGCCATTGATCTTGCACTCTAAATAATTATCCCACATGCATTGTGAGAATTAAACATGACTGGTTTATATTGTTTTCCCAACCCTTAGTAGTTTGTGTGTGAAGCTAGGGTAGGCATGGAACCTTGAGCTCATGTAGATATTTTGGACCGGAATTTGGAGTAACATAGAACATAAAAAAAGTAAAAATAACTTAACTTGTACACGTAAATCCAAAAAATAATAAAATAATAATAATCATGAATCCAAATAAAAATAATAAAACAACCCTTCCCTAAAAACATGCATGTGTGGAAAACCCGATGGTTGGAAAGAGACAATAACCTCAGATGGTAAATGATGATTAATTATCCTGGTAACTAAGAGTAACTCGATGGTTAGAAAGAGATGGTAACCTCAAACAATAAATGACAGATAATTATCTTGGTTACTGATGGTAACAGAATAATCAGAAGATAAGAGTTGTGAAATTTAGGAAGGCTCAGTTTTGAAGGTTCATTCCCGATGATCGGGGTCTGATGGTTGGACTTAGGATAATTAAAAAAGAAATCATGATAGGTGAAGCCCAGTGGTCAGATTTAGGAGAATTAAAAAAGAAATCTCGATAGGTAAATCTCGATATGACTATCGGATAGCTCAAGCCAGATATGAAGAGTCTGATAGGTGAAGCTCGATAGCTCAAACTCGATAAGTCAAGCCCGAGTGGTTCATCGAATCGGGAGAATTGGAAAAGCATTGAAAAGGATAATGTCTGATCCGATGGAGGAAACCCAATGAGGTGAGCCCGATGGGATTTGGGGGGGAACATAATAATAAATAAAATAATAAATAATAAATAAAGTAATAAAATTACATAAATAAAAATAAAACAGAATAAATAAGATAAAAGATAATAAAAATAATAAAATAAAATAATTCCAAAGAAATAATAAAGTACAATATGAAACTTTGGGGAAATGCATAAAAAAATAAAATTGAAATTAAATAAGAAAAAAAAATAAAAATAAACACACACACATATATATTATATATTGAAAAATCAAAGTGTACCCAATTCTATCGGGAATTTGGGAAAATTAATAAAAATATTCATAAATAAATAATGAAATACACATTAGGGATTTAGGGAGTTTTTTTGGAAATATGCATGTCAAATGAATTCGATCCTTAGTGTAAAAAGTAATTTCCCCATGTAATTCTTGGAATAAATGAGAAATTCAAAACCATGGGTAGATTTGGGAAAACCACGGGAAATTTAAAATATAAATAAATAAGGAATAAAATAACAAAAAATATAAATAAAAATATAAAACTATACAAATCATATATACAAAATAAATTCCAGATAACTTTAGGGAAAATTTAGGCTTGGTTTTGCACAGGTCAAGGTTCCATCACCAATCAAGGTTTCACACCTAAAGACCAAAATTTGAAACATAACACATCATGAAAACTTCAAATACCCGAATGTTGAGTCAGGTAGACACATCATACTGAGATCGAGATCGCATGAATCTGGATAAAACAAATGGTGAGAAATCAGTGTGAAAAGCGATGACACGTCACATGACATGTTAATGCCACGTCAATGCCATGAAGGGCGACCCAAAGGATGAATGGGAGCTTGATGTCGACCTAACAAGTGGAATACGTCTATTTCATAAAGGGGAGATCAATAGGCTATGAACTTGATAGCACAAGAATTCGATAGGCTTATTAGATCGAGGAAAACTTGGAAAAAAAAGCTCGACTACGAGGCAAAAGTCTGATAGCCTTAAATCTGACTGGGTTCGGGATCCGATGGGAAAATATGAGGTAAACTCGATAGCTCATGACTGGTCTGATAAAGGGGATCCCGATAAGCCTTCGAGATTCAGTTTTCGAAAACTCAAAAAGGTATGTCAACTTGCCATCCAGATGGGAGAAAACTAACGAGGGGAGTCCAATAGGCTTGTGGCCTTCGAGCTTCAAAACAATTCTTAAGGAAATATAAGTTTACATTCCAAATGGGGATTCTAGATAAGGGTCAAGGTTCCAACCATGGATCGGGTTCCTAGAAAAATAATAAAATACAATAACATTCAGGCCTTGGAATGGAAGTGAAAATAGAAAATAATGTATATGGTGATAAAGACAAATCCGGTTGGGGTTCAAGAAAGACAAGGCTTAATTCTGAATGTTGGGGTCAATAAGGATCAAGATATTAATTAGAGAGAAGCTTGGCCAAGAGGAATAATATCAAGGGATTCTCACATGCATTTCAAGGTTGAAGTGGTCAGGTAGAGAAATATGGGGTTGCCCAAGGCACATTTGAGGTTTCCACCTCTCTTTATCAATTGGGGGTTTTTTTCTTGAGTGTCCGGTCATCTGTGACCAAATGCACATGATTTTCTACTTAGGCACGTTCTTCTTGAAAACTTGAAACAAAAAAAGTAGGTGGTGAAGAAAGTGACTTTGCAACCCTGTTCATGCAACCATGACATGAGTAAACTTCGTTACACAAGGAAGGAGATACTTGCTAGTACATTATAAAATTTAGATTCCTTCCCATCACCATTTTACTCATCAAATGAAAAAGAGTTGAAAACAAAGGCTTGTTCAAACAATGAGAAAATTAAAAAAATGAATTCCTTAGGTACGATGCACAATAATGCAAAAATGTTAATATGTTCTTCATTTAAGCCAACCATATACTTCTCAATGATGTCATGGGATGGCATTTCAGACCGAAGCATAAGAAT
Source organism: Picea sitchensis (assembly GCA_010110895.2). Classification (NCBI taxonomy): domain Eukaryota; kingdom Viridiplantae; phylum Streptophyta; class Pinopsida; order Pinales; family Pinaceae; genus Picea; species Picea sitchensis. Next base: position 11,401 of record SNQJ01S0184693.1, read on the forward strand.
TCATGAAGTCCTTCAAAACAAACTCATTTGAGGCATAATATAGGGCATCAAGCCTTGCATTCAAATAAGATCAGTAATATATTCAAATCAATTCCAACCATTTAGTGTAAAGGCTCAAAAGACAACCTATCAATCTCGTCACAAAAAGGTCAAAGAAGCATGATAAATCAAAAGTATAATGAAGAGCATCTAAAAGTTCAAAATCAATGATATTATCAACCGTGACAAACATCCCCAAGCATATATCATCAATAAATGTATTAAACCCCCAACTACCTCATTATTGGTAAAGAATAATCAACAAGCTAGTAGAAGTAGTGGATTAGGAATAAGATTTAAAATTCATTAAGGGTCCCTTTCCTTTTGCTTATAAAATAAAAATGAGAAGGGGATGGTTGTGGCCACAACAATTCGTTTTGGTCGCTTGAGCCTTGTTCATCATTACTTTCCTTATTGTTCACATAGGATCTAGTTGTGGGCATGGGGAGACAAGTTGTTGGAGGTGGTGAGCCATGGCTATTAGTTGTAAGAACCACTGATGTTCCAACAAATATTTGATGTCTGTGTGCATGATAATGCTATCAATAATGTCAAGATTTTCTACAACAATGTTTTCAACAACACATGTATTCCAATGGAGGATGAACACCTTCAGTAACCACTCACAAAACCAGGTCAAAGATCAACACATCGATATTTTTATGTGGTAAAACCCATGTGGGGAAACGTCCACGTTCTCAACCAACATAACCAATTGAGACAATTTATTAATGAAAAAGAAAATATATTATAGATAATTTCTCCCAATCGATCATCAACAAATGACCTTACATGCTATTTAAATAGAGATAATGGACTAATCGGGTGTTAAGCCACATATCAATATATTCGTTAAGATTGAGGAGAATATGAGTCGTAATATCACTCTATGTTGGGAATATATCGTGACCGTTAGATTACAAATACATACTAAAGAAGCACACTAAGAAACACACTTTAACCTAACGATACATTAGGCCAAGTTGATCTTAACTAACTCCTAAATGTCTAAATATCCTAACATCCCCCCTTAAGAACAACTTGGGATAGGATTGAAGGATTTACAAAGGTGACACAATAGGGGATGGAAGGAGGCATTAGAGACTATCTTCCCTTAATGACAACTTCCTGAACTCCTAACATATATCAAAGTTTTGAAAACTTCACTTCTATAAGAGACTTTGTGAAAATGTCTGCAACTTGATCTTCTGTAGGGAAAAAAAAGCACTTCAATAACTTGATTATGAATGAGCCTTATCACAAAGTACATGTGTAGCTTGATGTGTTTGTTGCGCTAATGTTTAACTGGATATTTGGTGAGCTTGATGGAACTTTGATTGTTGCACCAGAGGGTGGTCGTATGCTACTGTTGAAATACAAACTCTGAGAGGATCTGTCGAAGCAACAAGGCTTCTTGACTTGCATTAACTATGCTCGACATTTTTCTTCTTCTAAAGAGAGAGAAATATCATGTTGTTTCTTACAAGCCCAAGTGTCTGGTCTAGAATCAAGGTTGAAAACATAAAATGTAGTAGATTTCTAATCATCAGGGTCGTCGACCCAATCTAAATAAGTGAAACCAACCAACAAAGAAGTCCTCCCTGAACTATAATGTATCCCAAACTGAATTGTGCCCCAGACATATCAAAGTATCATTTTAGCTTCTTTCCAATGGATTTCGCGGGGTGTTTTCATATATCGGGAAACAAGACCAAGAACAAATGAAATATCAGGACGTGTATGAGTAAAATATAAGAGGATACCAATTAACTGATGGTACAAGGTGACATCAACTTTGGGAGAAGTACAAGTGGCAACAAGTTTGACTCTAAACTGGAAGGGAGAAGGGGATGGTTTAGAATCATCCATGTGAAAGCGACGAAAAAATGTCACAAGCATACTTAGACTGGGAAAGAAAAATTCCTTCCTTGGTTTGTAATACTTGGAGGCCAAGGAAATAATGGAAATATCCTAAGTCAGTCATTTCAAATTTCTTTTTAAGGCTAGATTTCACATGGGTTAAAAGTTTAGGGTCACTGCTAGTGAGGATAAAATCATCAACATAAAAAACAAGGATTATGAGATGGATTCCTACTTTGTTGGTATAAAAATTAAGATCATAATGATATCTAGAAAATTCGGTGTCAAGAAGAAAGTTGTCCATTTTGGCATACCAAGCTTGAGGAGCTTGCTTGAGACTGTAAAGAGATTTATTAAGGTGACAAATAAGGTTGGAGTCATTTTGGACATAGTTAGGAGGTTGTTCCATGTAAATTTCTTCTTGCAAATTCCCATGCAAGAAGACAGATTTAACATCCGTCTAATGGGCCTCCCATTTATATGAGGCAACAAGGGCTAGAATAAAGCAGATGGAATTCAATTTGGCTACGGGGGAAAAGGTTTCATTATAGTCAATGCTTTCAACTTGAGAGAACCATTTGACAACTAATTGAGCCTTGTGTCTTTCAACACTTCCATTTGATGCAAACTTATTTATTTACACTCATTTACATATGTCAAGTTTTCTTCCTTTCGAAAGAGGTACAAGATCCCAAGTATCATTTTCCATTAAAGAGCGATACTCTTCATTCATTGTTGTGTCCCAATCTGGATGACCTGAAGCTTCTGCAAATGTTTCTGAATTATGAGTCTTTGAAACTTGAGCCAAAAGAGAGGAGGCTCGCTAAAACTTTGAATGTGTTTGATGCTGATTTGAAGGATCACCAACAAAATAATTGACTGCTTCTCATGTTGAATAAACCCATCTAGAAAGTGGTGGTGCTGGTACGGTTTCATGTTCAATGGACTCATCTAGAGGAAGGTGAGCAGGTGGAGGTGGATTTTCATCCTCACTATCATCATCTGAAGAAGAAGAAACCATAATAGAAACAAAAGATGGCACAAACATTGAAGATGACTCGCGTATTAAAGATGGAACAAATGTTGAATTAGGCTCGCAAGCCAATATATTTTCATCAAATTTATCATCTCTTCTAATAATTATTTCATTAGAATGAGGTTGAAGAAGTATGTAACCTTCGACATCTTCAAAATATCCAACAAAAATACACTTCTCACTTTTATGCTATAAATCTTCTCTTTTCTCATCAGAAATGTGATCCCATGCCACACTGTCAAATACACAGAACTGAATTACATTTGGTTTAGTTTTATTCCATGTTCCTTCCAATGTTATATTTTTTATATCCTTTGTGAGAGTGTAATTCACTATGTAATTGGCATAATTGATCGCTTCCACCCAATAACGAAGACTTAATCCTTTAGATTGGATCATACAATTAGCCATTTCTTTTAATGTGTGATTCTTTCTCTTAACAACACCATTTTGTTGTGGTGTATGGAACAATATGTTGCATCTGAATGTGTTGTGCAATGTCGTAACTTGTAAATTTATTGTTCACATATTCGCCTCCATTATCTGTTCTTAACCTTTGAAGTTTATGTCTAGATTATTTTTCTATAAGGGCCTTGTAGGCCAAAAACTTGTCAAAAACTTCACTCTTAAGTTTTAAGAAGTAAACCCAAGTGCATTTGGAGAAGTCATCAATGAAAGTTAAGAAATACTTTCACCTAGAGAAAGAAAAAGAAGAAAGTGGACCACACAAATCACTGTGAACAAACTACGAAGGGGTTGAGGTGTGCCAAGAGGCACGTTTGTCAAAATTGTCTCGATGATGTTTTCCGAGGACACAACCGACACAAACACCATCTCTACAAGAAATGAGAGGAAGACCAATAACCATGTTTTGATTACATAGTTGCTACAATGAGTGATAGTTTAGATGACCAAACTGCCCATGCCAAAGTTTGCTCAAGTCATTACTATAAGCAACAAAAACTGATGGAAAAGATGATGACCCAAAGTTGTCAAACTTGTACAACCAAGTAATATCATCAACAATTCCAATTGCGAGGACATGCTTATGATCTTTTAAATCCTTGATTACAACTTAGTGAGTTGAAAACTCTACGACTTTACCTTCACCTGAATGAGTGATCTGATACACTGATAGAAAATTGTAGGAAACACTTGGAACACATAATACATCATCGAAATGACTATTGTCTACCTAAACTGTTACAAACCCTACAACACTAAGAGATCTATCATCACCATACAATTTTTCTTGGTGTTACATTCATTAAGAGAATAAAAGATGGCTTTATCCTAGCCATATGATAAGATTCTCCATAATCAATAAGTCATTCATCAAAAGAAGAAGTAGAAGTTGCATTGAAGGAGAAACTAGAAACAAAAAGTACATCCTCAAAAGAAGAAGAAGAAGAATCAATATTGATGTTGTGATTCTTCATCATTGCTTCTAAGGCTTCCAGATTTTTAAAACATTTAGACTCCACATGACCATGTTTCCCAAAAAAGTTGCAATGTCTATCAATCTTCTTACTTTTGGATTTTTCTCCTTTGTCACCATTAGGAGCAGAATTTGACGGAGAGGGTTTGGGGCCCTTGTTTTGATATTTATTGTGGCAAGGATGTTGTTTCTTGGGATTCTTGGATTTATCTAGGCCACTAAGGCTTTTTTGGATGTACCTGCAGTGCTAATTAATCCAAGTTGCACAAGCTTATATTGTTCTCGAATAAGAGAATCACAAAACGACTCAAACGATGGTTCTTTATAAGTACTCCCTAGAGATTCTCTGGTGGCATAAAATGTAGATGCAAAAACATAATATGCACTACTAAACTCAACAAGAATATCATATATGCATCAATCTTCCTGCAGATCTAGTTTGCAGTCTATACATAAAAATTTAAGTGTTTTGAACTTATATAAGTGATCTTCAATGCAAGAAAAGTCATTAACTAATTTTCCAACTAATGGGATCAAATAATATTGTGTTTACCTGATGCAGGAGCATCTCTCCACGTCAGCCAGCCAGCCAGCCAGCCACGTCGAGCGCGTGCATTCAAAGTTGAAGAGAGAGGCGCAACCCTCATCTTTTAATTTGTAATTGAATGTAATTTAATGTTTAAAGATGGTGAGTTGTAGAGTCGTGCCTTTGTGTAGGCGTTAGGTAGATCGGCCATTAATGTTTGTAAGGATGAGATCTAGATCCAGATGTTGGACTAGACAGTCCATTCAATGCAATTGAATAGGGTAGGTAGATTGGAGGGAAGCGCTTGAAGAGCCCCCTCAGGTAAAAGAGATTTTGTATCTCATTTTGTGTAAGTTGAGAGTGGTAGAGTCGGTATAGGATAGAAGAGGATCTGTAAGTAGAGAGCAGAGGAGAAGGAGCCGAGACCTTGTTACAGGCCGTGCTCAGGAACACCGTGTAAATACAGGCATTTGCCATAATTTAATACAAATAGCAGTTTTTCCTGCATTACTGTGTGTTAAATGGATGTCTGTGAGTGTTCTATTTTATGATATGAATGTATGTTGTAGATGTATGTTAGGAATTTGCAGGAGTGTGTTTGATTTCCAGGATTGAAGGTCTTTGAGGTTTCATGCCAGGAGGGAATGACAGAGTACTGCGGTCTTTGAATACCGGTGCACTGAAGCACTTCTGAACACTGCGGGTTCAGACAAAGACGTGTTGCGGCACAGGAACTGGAGTCAACAACTCAGAAGAGGAAGACCTTTGAGGTTGTTGAACACCTCATGAGGAAAGGCTGTGTAGGAGAGACACAGTTGCAAACAAAAACTCTGTTGTGAGATCTGTAGAGCTCTGCCAAGTGGGCATTGAGCATATGCACAGAGGTGCATCGAGAGGAACTCTGTTGTGAGTTCATGAAGAGACAGAATCACTGAGGATTCTGAGAGCTCTGTCAGGTGGGCATTGAGTAGGCGCATAGGGTGCGCAGAAGGAGGCATAACTATTGAATGTTCTGGGAGAAGATACTCTGCCAGGTGGGCATTGAATAAGTGTGCAGACATGCACAAAGGAAAAGAGAACTCTTTGAGTTTTGGAATTCAGAGGAAGGATCCACTGAAGGATCTTCACAGGGTTGTTGAACACCCTGCAGACTCAGCAAGAGGTTGCTTGAGCAGAGGGATAGCCAGGAGGGCATCCAAGTATTCTCCATCTGTGGGAGAAGGAAGTTGAAGATAAAATCCCTTAGGGGTCTGAGCATTCGAGAAGCTTAGAAGAGACAGCACTTCAGGGTGCGAAGACTCTACATGAGTGTAGAGGTCAAATCTTCAAGGATTTGAAGGAAAATTCAGGAGGAGTTAGCGTTTTCAGAGCGCACGGTGAAGCTCACAGTCATGGAGTTTGCGGAGACGAAGACAGAGGTTGAGGCCTTTGAGAACTTGGGATTTTTCCAAGTGCAAGAAGACAGTGCGCAGGCTCAAGAGAGAACAACAGCCGTCAGATCGGCCGGAGGAAGAGATCTGGACCGTCGGTTTTCACATCTAGAGAGAAGCAGGAGGAGCGCACAGGAAGAATGGATCTGAACTGTCAGATCTAGAGTGAAGTACCCGAAAACCATCAGATCGGTTGGGAGCCGCATGAGGTTTGGCCTCGTGAACAAGAGGGTGAAAGTCCCGAAAGGCATTGAGGCATCGAGATATCGGAGATCCTAAGGTCGAGAAAGCTGGGACATTTCAAGTCCCAAAACAGCGAAGGAATCACAATCGTCCATCTGGAGAGGACGCGTGGCAGTGAGCGAGGCCATCAGAAGAGGAGAAATCCCGAAAGGAGGGTTGGATCATCGGGGTTTCGCATATCGGGATATCGGAGATCTTGATGACACGAGATCGGGAACTTTCATGGTAAAAGTCCTGGGAGCGATCTGGACCGTCCGTTGTGGGGACACGTGGCAGAGATCGAGTGACCCATCGGTATATCGGTTACCGGGGTTTTGAATTGACAGTGAAATATTGTCATTGGAGCATCGCAAGTCGCGATATTCCGAGGTTGGATATGAATCGTCCATTCTGTAGGGGACGCGTGGCAGCGATCAAAGCCTTTGAGGAAGGGACCGATAGGAAAGCCACATCGGAGAATCAGGGATCGGGATATCGGGAATCCCGTGGACACGAAGTCCTTGCAGTTCGGAATCACGAAGTCCGAAACCCCGACAAGAAGAAGGAAGCGCCATCGTGAGGCCAGTTGTCAGCATATCAGGAAATCGGGATTCGGAGGATCGCGAGTCCTGAGGACATATGCGTTTCATCATTTGAAACCCCGATAAGAGGTATGACTGCGGTCATATAGAGGAGGTCGCGTGGACCACGAATCTAGCCAGAAGGGGCTAAGTGCCAAAGACGGGGAGTTGGCTCATCGGAGATCGGGAGATTGCAGGGACAGAGGTTCGTGGCATCGAGGACTGCGAAACCCCGAATACCGATAAGGGATATATGGATGCGGTCATATAAGAGGCTAGTCATATGGACTAGAGGG
>SNQJ01S0184694.1:3803-22631 GCA_010110895.2 Picea sitchensis
ACACTCCTACCTACTCTAATCTACTGATAATTTTGTTATTCTAAACGATACAATAGTGCTAGTGAAACCAGTCAAGCAATTGATTATATACATTGACTTCTTGAAAAAACATTAGAGAAACAATTTGACCCTTTGTCCAGAAAACCCAAGGTGTGCAGTGTAATGGCAACTGTAGATGGATGTGTACAATGGGACTGGAAATATTCTTCATATAATCAGCTACAGGATCCATAAATTCATAATTTATTGATATACCTTTTAGAATCTCAATGACAAGTTGATCTTTGATGACCTTTTCAATTTCTTCATCAAGGTTGATCCTTGATTCCATCTCTTCAATCTTAGGCTCATAACCATATTCTTCCTCTATTTGCAAGTCGAATGGTATAACAATTTCCTCTCTTTTTGGAGGAGGAAGACTTTCCAAGAATTGTTTAGGATCTTGGAAATCATATGACTCAAATTGAACATCCAAAAGTTCAAATTCATTTTCTAATCTTTTAGCAACTAAACCAAGAAAACAACTTTTACCTTCAGGTGCAAATAGGCTGGATTTCAAACAAAGAAATACTATTGTTGAGAAAATCTCATCAATCTGAAATTTTGCTAACTCATCCCTCACTTTTTGTAACTCTTCACCAGATAAAGGGTTTGCCACATACACTGTCATCTTGGATCACCATCAATGCTCTGAAATATGGATTCTTTGGCAGTGAAGTCACTCTGAACTTTGAAGCTCAGGATCTTTGAACAATGGAGTTGCCAGGTGAATCATACAACCTTCCTATGTTTGGCTTCTATTCACCATCAAAAGTTAAATATGAACTTGATATATTTTTTGGAGACCCTGAAAGCTCGTTCCCTAGTATGGTCACCACTATGTTAACGCTCTATAAATTCCCAAAGGTTGTCAGGACATAGAAGAAATTTATCAGAGGTAACTTTATCCAACCACTTCGAAACTGGGATCTATCCCTGCCAGTTTCAGAGAGGGATCTCTCTGTAAGATTTAAATATGTTTCAGGTTTCATATATTAGCCTAGTTAAATAAATAGGATTGTGTTGTCTGTTTTATAAAAATGGCTGAAATATTGTTTACGCATCCATTGGGCTATGGGGTCTATGTTAATATTTGAGATCAAAGAACATATTTTATTAGGTTTCTTCACAGGGTAGGATAATGCAATTGTTGGATCCTTTAGAATTTAAAGTGATGGATAGTAGAAATAGATGAGAAAATCAACTATAATAAAGAAGCATTCAATAATTTCTTTATCACAGTATATGAAGACAAACATTTAGATCTTTAAAAGCCAGAAACAGAGTATACGAAGATAAATTTTGAAACTTTAACTTCTTTTAAATGATCAGATGTAGAAAACAAAATGATAATGAAGAAAGATAAAACCATTCAATGAAGATGAGTAAACATCACCAACAGTTAACACGCAAGAATCCTGTGAATCGTCCTTTTTATTACTGGTAAATCTCTTGAAAAAGTTTACAGTGCTTACAACTTGCTTGGGCGTAAAGATCAACCCTAAATACTTCGAAGTTTGAAGTATATATAGAAAAGATTACAATCGATCCTGTTATTAATGATTAGGATGTGGTAAAATCCAAATCTAACTAACTATATAATAAAATACAAAATTGTAGGAACTGCTAATGATTTGGCAGATTCTTTGTGTTGATTTTGGGGAAGGTTGTTGGTGAGTCATCAAATTGACTTTGACTGCTCTGTATGCTGACTTGGATTGTACAACTCATCACTTACTCGATCAGAGTGCACATATCCTCCCATCTCTTTTGACTGGGAATGGTGACTTTTAGTAACCTTCAGTAGACTTCATCCATCTCTGTATATTTGGAGAAAGTTGACTTGGTGATGAAAATATACTTGATTTCATGCTGGATACTAAGGTCCAACTGCAAGGTCTCTAAAAATTATTTACCTGTTATGCTACCATGTATTCCTAAAAATTGATAGCTATCCTTTGACACCATGGTGATCCTTTGCTTGTAGTCAGAAAGAGTCATAAGATTATCATTTAGAACCAGTAAACTAGGAAGACCTTTCTTTCGCAAAGCTTCAATCTTACTGAAGAATCTCTGAACTCCGCTATCCATGTTCTGGGATCTTTCCTCCAATTGTAACATTAGTCCTCTCTTGGTCAGAAATTTCTTAACTTCGAGGATAGTCTCTGTCCTGTCCTCAATTCCAGGCTTTCCAGCTCCTCCTTAGTCTTCGAATTTACAAACTTGATGATTTCATTTGCCTCTGTGGGAATTTCTCCTAACTCTCCCTTTGTCCTGTCAATGGCCTGACTGCTCCTAAACACCAATTCATGCTGATCAAACATGATCTGCACAAGTGGCCAAATTTCTGTCATGGATTTTGAGATATCCATCCAAATGTTCTCCTTGGCTTCTGCTAGTGTTTTGCCCAAAACTATTTTCTTTTGCAGTTGTTGTAGTTACTTCTTAATTTTTTATGATGTGTGCCTCTCAGTGTTGTAGTTGGCATGGAAGGAGGATTCAAGTTTCTAGAGATTCTCTATCTCTTGTTTTAGTCTTTTTATTTCTGCTCCTTGTATGGTCATCTCCTCCATTGACTTTGCTAGAGTTTTAGATGTTTCTAGAACTGTCACTAGGGTAGCTGATGGAATTTCTGTTGTGGTAGTTGCTGATGTTGTCATTGTGCTAACTCATGTGAGGGGAACTGCACTCAGTGGAATGACCTCCATGGGAACTATCTGTTCCTTTTCCTTTTCTAATCTTTCCAACTCTGCTTCCATTTGCTTGATCTGTGCATTCTGCTCCATGATTAACTTTAACATTTCTTCTTTTTGGCCTTCTATCTCGGCTATCTCTTTGGCCTGTGAGTCTTCATTAGCTGGAAATTTTAATTGTTTCCTCAAGGATTCTATGTAAACATTATTTTTCTTTAGCAATTCTTCATCTACTTTCACATTGGAGGGGTCATACCCAATTTTAAGTACTAGCTCTTCCAAGGATTTGATCCTGTTTTCCTTTGCAAAAGATGACACTTTCTCCAGCTTTAGTTGAGTCTGAACATTGTTTAGAGAAACCTACAACTTTGCAGCACTTGTGGAAGTGTTTTCTAATGTTGAGATAATCATTTCTCTAGTCTATTTGTGCAAGTCCATCTGGTCAGCTGGATGTACCTCTGCAACATCAAACTCAAAAGTTGACCTTTTGTAATCAGAAATATCCTTTGGTTGAGGCACCTGTGCTTGCAAGAAGTCCATATGCATTCTCCCCTTTTTTGTATCAAAGGTGAAGAGCAGTCTATGTTGTACTGTTTATGTTTGTTTCTAGAATTGGGCATAGGTTCTACTGGTCAACATCTCATTCTTTTTCTTAATTATATTGTATTTCTCAAAAATACTTAGTCCTGCAGATCCTTGTGATGAATGGGTGGTCAAGGTGGTATCGGTATTCTTCTTTGATGAAGAGGTAGACATCATTTGCTGACTGCTTGAGAACAATGGTAAATGTTCTCCCTCTACTACTCTGGTAGACTGGGTCTTTTCTCCCCTAGATCCGTCAGGGGTGTGACTGGTCTTGAGCCTTTTCCTGTAAACCTGGAAATTCTCTGCCGAGACTTCAGTAACTGATGGGGAGACTTCCTTTCTGGGCCTCTTCTCTACTAGTACCTGTGGAGTAGTGGTTTTTGAAACACTGGCTAAAGGAGGTTTTTGTTCTAAGTCTTCCAAAGTGTTCACTTCCCACTCTGTCTGGTTGATGAATTTCTCAATTTCTGGTTTGGGAACATGAGCATATGGAGAGATTTTATTCTTTAGCTTGGTTTCTACAATGATGCCACAAGGATCATAGTTCCATGGAAAACTGATGTTGAACTTCATCTCCTTCAAAAGTTTATCGCCCATTTCCCCTATGGCTTGGTTGTTATAGATGAAAGGTCCTATCTGTCCCTTGATCCTCAATTGTTGTTTCTTCTTGAAGGCTACAAAATGAATATCATCTGAGTTAACCATTTTCCTAATATATTCCAAGGTGAATATCTACACGAGAAAATATCTAGGCAGTTTGTAGGGGGCCAACTCGCATCCATAAATTCTAATCTCTGTGTGGTTTTGGTACATGTACCAGTCTCTAGTCTTGGCAAGGTCTGAGAGATGTAGAATTCATTGGATTTCTTTGTTTATCCTTGGTTCTTGTATGCCACTGAGCATGCTTACCACTGGGTGGTAAAACTGATCTATGAATTGATTAAAAGTGAATTCTTGTGAATTCTTTCTCAGTAATGATGTCCAAAATATGACCGACTGTGGTTTTCCATTCTAATATAGCTTCTTCTTGGGAAATAGGAACTTGTCTGTTTGGAAAAATACGAACAAGTATGCCATTATTGAAGAATACCGAAACATGCCTTCTGTGGCAAACTTGAAAATTTGTTCGTGAATATTCTCGACCATAAAAATGTTGTAGTCGAACTGCATTGTGGCACATTCCTCGGTAGAGAAAATAGATAGATAACCCAATATTGGCTCATCTACCCACTCATCTGAGTAGTATCCAAGTAGACCACAAAGAGAGGAAATAATTTGATTTCCTTTTACTAAGAAAATCGATGACTGATATGGGGGATTTGCTTTGGGTAATGCAACACTCTCATGGAGGAAAAGCTCAAAAATCTTCTCTCTATGGGGAAAAGACAACTTTTGATACATTTCGGTTAGGATGTCAATGATAAAAGGAGAAAAGGATTCGACTCTGGGTATTTGCAACATCTGGTCAATGGCTTTGGGTGTGATAGTGATCAGGGTCTCTTCGGAGGATGAAACAATAGCTCTTTGATTGGGAAGATAGTGCGCCTAACACTTGAGGGAAAATTCAGGGAAATGATGAATTTGGGGGAAAATATACAGTGGGAGATTGGACTCCCAAAGTCAAATCTTATCACTCTGGTCTAAGAAAGTGTCTTTGAACCACGAGTGTAACTCAGCAAAGTCAAATTCACATTTGGGCTCTGAAATCAGGTAATCTTTGTCGGTCAGAGGGATCTGGTCGAGGTCGACAAGAGGCGGGAGTAAAGGATTTTAATCAACTTCTGATTGTATGGACTTTGGCACCATCACTTCGAATGATACATGAGAAATTTGAAAAATAAATGACGCTAACTGTAGATTCCAAGAATTAATGGAGGTTGTAGATGAAAAAAGCAAAGAGAATAATGGTTTCAGAGGTGTCTGGATTGTGAATGATGAAGGAATGGAGAAAAAAAAATAGGATTATCTGGGCAAATGGGTATCCGTTGGAGGCACCAGGGACAATTCAGTAGACTAACGCATATGTTTTCCTGTATTAGTTATCCAAAGGGTACCTCGGGTTTGAGGTGGAAGGTAAAGGATGGGTGAAGGGTGCATGAGGATGATGTGGAAGGCAGTGATTGGAGGATAAGTGAATGGGATATGACGTGTGACAGGTCAGTGGAGGAAAGTATGCTGGAGAAGTAATGAGACATGACTTATAAGCGATGGTAGTGGAGTGTGATGTCATGGGACGACAGTGATAGTGGAGTGTGATGTCACGGGATGACGACAAAAGTTGATACTTGAAACATGCAGAGCACGGACAACTGAAGAGTCGTGAGTCATTGATATGTGAGGAGACACTTGTAAATAGATCTCATACTCTGAGGAAAAGATGAAGTGAGTCTTCAGTTTGAGAATTGAAATCGTCAGAGCGCAAAGACCCGAAGTCCTAAGGAAAAATCTGGACCCTTGATATCTAAGGGAGACATGGTGTGAATCTGTGAAATTCGGGTAAAATCCTAAAGTGATTCATAACAGTTGGATTTGGAGGAGACATGGCACAAATATATAACTCCAAGTAAACTCCCAAAGTAATCCTCGATCGTTGGATCAGGAGGACACACGTCAAGGGATCTTAGACTCCTGGTGAATGTCATTGGAGGAAAGAGGTTTGAGATTTCAAATATCAAAAGTCCAGAGCCCCAGAGGAAATCTCGACTATTGATCGAGGAGAGGGTCATTGGATCGTTGATCTAGGTTGAAAGTTAAAACATCCAAAAGAGGATTAGAGTCATTGATTTGTGGGATAGGTGTCCTTAGATCGTTAACTCTGGGAGATTGACATACGGGAGGAGTTGGGTTTGATATTTTAAACACTCGAAGTCCGGAATTGAGAAGAGATCATAGTCATTGATCTAGGAGGAGAAGATATGGTCCGTAGGTTGAAAAGGTGCAGATTTGAAGTGTCAATTCAGACGTTATCGTCAATATCCTCATATCAACAATTAGGAAGGATTGCGGAGCCGAAACTTGTGCAGAGGATAATTTTCCTTGAGAGGGTCGCAATTTCAACCATTGTTTTAGTAACAGGGTACGTGTCAGCTGGAGGAGGATTGTGGGGAAAAAAGTGGGTTGGGTTGTGTTGGCCCTTGGTTATGGAAGTAATTGAAGATTAAGGAAGAAATGATGAAATGTGAATTGCACAGAAGACACAATGACCGATACTGGGTCAAAGTGAGAAAAAGAGTAGAGAAGATGCAATGAAGTAAGAGAAAGAAAGTCGTTGGATGAGAAGATCGAGGATGAAAGATCAACAAGGAAGATGGATCGTGGACAACTCAACAAGAAGAAAAAGCCACCAATGGGTTCTTTGGAGCACCTTGTGGGAAAGAAGGAAAGACAGGCTAGCGAAGCCCAGAAGATGCGGGTCAAGTTGACCTAGGGTTTTAGACACCTAGGGTTTTGGTATCTAGGGTTTTGACACCTAGGTTTAGGCCTAAGGTTGTCAGTGAGCTACTGTAATTTATAAAATAAAGGAGAAGAGGACCTAGGATGGGTTCGTTCGTCGTCATTGTTGGTTGAGAGTTAGTTGATGTATGAAAAGTGACTATTGTTAATGTGAGAAAGAAGTCTCGTGCTGGGAGAGCATTCTATATTGTAATATCTTCAGCCGGGTGCGAAGATCAACCCTACAGTTGGGTGTGCAGGGAAAGGAGAAAGAGAGAAGATCGACTGGCTAAGAGAGAAGATAGAACTGTAAGCTTTCACCTAATATATTATAAAGCACAGTTCTGTGGATGTATCCCTAGGGAGAGGGTGAACCACATATATCTTGTGTTGTGTGTGATTGATGTTGTGTTCTTTATTTCTTCTACTTTGATGATGCATTAGTATGTTATATCTGACATATGAATGTGCGAAGTAAGTCTAAGATGGTAAATGATATCTATATGTCATGTTGTTCATGTATTGGATCCACTTTGTATTTCCATTGGTTGTAGACACCTGTGTCCTACAACCCCCTATAGCTACTTCGGGTGAGACTGCATCTTCTTCACAGGTGTTGCCGAAATGGATAGTAGTTAGGGCTTGTTGGTGCATTATTAGAGATGAACCCTGGGTTTTCCTATGTGCCAACAAATGGTTCTATTATCGGGACCGAGATCTTCTTAAGGAAATGTCAAGGTGGTTTCCATCGAAGACAGGGATTCAAAAGTGGATAGAAGAACAAGAAAAGGATTTCGCATAAGCCCAGAACAAGAAACCTAAGCTTAACACAAAGGCTTGGCTGGGAAGGTATATCTTTACTGATATACATGAGATTTTATTTGGAGGAATTCATCAGGAGCTATACAAGCGACTAGACAGATTAGCAGATACCTAGTTTGAGGTCAGATCTAGACCACCTGTGGTTTGGACATCGACACTGATCAAAAAGGTCAAAAGAGTTGATAACGTCGTGTCAAGAGTAGTAGATCACTGGTTCAATAGCACTATTGGAGGTTACATCACCGAGTTCTCCATCGAGAGAGTTGAGTCGTATATCCAAGTAGAGAGGTACTTCTTTAAAGGTTCGAGAGGAAAATTTTTACACTTCTTAAAGTTGAAGATCAAGATGCTATTACACGAGAAGAAAATCTTGAATATACAGTTGTTGGTCTGATTGAAAAGATAATGTTCAAGAATTTAGACAGTGACATCGACACAGAGGTGGGACATATGTTCAGTGGGAGAATCTTCAAAGAGATCCCTCTGGTGAACTTGTTTGAATAGATCCACCAAAGACTGGTACAATACGAAGGGTTTTACAGTGGAGAGGAAGAAGAACTATTGAATGAGGAACATTCAGAGTCCACTAGGACAGAGGAAGAGAAAATTGAAGAACCTCGCCAAGAAAAATAAAAAATTTCAACTGCACAGATTGTTGAAGCAAGTATTATTACTCCTCCTGTTTTTTTAGCAACATTAAGCAATCAGAGTAGTCAGAGTCACCAGAGTGCCCAGAGCACTGTCACTAGTAGTCCACCACATACTCAGTCAGGAAACCTAGAAAGATCTATGGCAGATGAGATGAGGCTCCCTATCTTTAAGGGAGATGGATTTGAGGATCCAGATCAACACTGGTTTTTATTTGAAGCTATATGGACTATTAAGAATGTCACTAACAAAGCAATTAAGAGAGATCAGTTTCGTACTATGCTAAGGGATCACACACTGAGCTGGTACATGAAACTTGTCCAAGGACTTGCACAGCCTAAACCAATGAATGAGATCAAGAATGCGTTGGTTTCATAATTCAAGAAACCCAAGTCATAGTCACAATGCATTATAGAGATAAAAGAAATCAAGCAGACAATAGCTGAACCTATTTGGGAGTTTGATCAGAGGTTTAAAACCTTAACGGGTTGGCTGACTTTTCAGATCCCAGACGAGCAAAACAAGGAATGGTTCATTGTCACTCTTTTACCATACATCAGAGTCCCTCTGATGCAACAGAAGATTGCTTCACAGGCTGAGGTGCTGGAGATTGCCATGAAACTAGAATCAACCCCTATGGGAGAATCCATCTCAGGTACAAGTCAAATTTTAAGTCAGTTAACTAGCTTGTCTCTGCAGGTCGAAGATATGAAGAAAGACAAGGGAAAAGATAAAAGAGAATATATATGGTGCATTAGATGAAAATCGGAAGGCTATGACAAGTAACACTTCCCCATATTCCATGAGTACTTGGAATCTAAAGATCTGATCCCTTTGAAGCAAGTTACCCTACCTTGGTGCGAGGTATGTAGAAATAAACATCGCCCCATTGAATGCTATTACATGCAAAAATATGTTCAGACACCCACAAATATGTATTGCATGTTCTGTAAGTTGATAGGGCATGATGATAGGGATTGTAGGGCCTATGACATCATGCATGAAAGGTCAAGGGATATATATAAAATTCAAGGCGAAGTACAAAAAGAAGGGAACACTACGCAGTATAATTCCCCAGGAAGAGGAAACTTCAACCCTCATGGTGGATTCAGAGGAAGGGGACGAGAAGGATGCATGGGTTGAGGTCAAGGTCAAATCATTTGTTACAACTATGCACAACCAGGACATTTGGCAAGGGACTGTCAGAACCCTTGTACCACTTGCAGTTACTGCAACTCATTTGAGCATGTTATTGAAGATTGTCCCGTGTTGTTAGCCAAACTTCAAAAAAGACGAGGAGGAAACCAGCAAGTACAAATTATGTCAGTAGAACCTCGTGGAGAGGATTACATATTTGTTCTAATAACTAGAGGAGGCGCTATTACAGGAGAAGATAAGGTGACCCCGGAAAAGACCACAGAGGAATCAGGAATCAGGAAAGATGCGGAAAATACACAAGTGTTTGATGCAAGGAAAGAAAAACAAACATTTTAGGAGGCAAGAAAAGAATTCGGGAGATACCAGGGGTTCTTCATCAAAGACACGAACCAAAGTAAGAGAATGTGAAATTCCTCTGGCATTTGATCATTTTGCTCCACTAGGAGAAGGAAAAGAGGTGAGAAAGCTCATGGAATTCTTATGTACTTGCATTAATTTGAGTAAGGATGAAAGCGTTGTACAAGAGCTAAAAAATTTAATCAGATAGTATGAAGTAGGAAAGGTAGACCCCTTGTTGAATAGGGCAGTACACCAAGTATCTAAAAAGAGAAGGACAAATAAGGAACTACACCTGAATGCTCAAATTGGAGAGTATGATATAGACTACGTGGTCCTCGACTTAGGTTCAGAAGTCAATGTCATGACGAAGAAGACCTGGGCACTCAAGGGAAAGCCTAAGATTATTTATTCCCCTATCAGGCTCAAGATGGATAATCAACAGGCAGTAAGCCCCTTTGGGAGACTGGAGCATGTCCCTATGGACATTGATGGAGTAAGGACATTTGTTGACTTTTAGGTGATTGAGATAGTTGATGATAGTTGTCCTTACCTTGCGCTATTAGGAATTGATAGGGCTTTCAATAATTCCATTGTGGTTGATTTAAAGAAAAGAAGAATGATATTTGAAGGAGATGTCCTTAGGGTCATCACACCTTTGGATCCGGTTGAAGGTCAGAGGTATACTGAGCCCATCAGAGAAGAATATTGCACATATGAACTAGAAAACATATACAAATTGAAAGCCAGACAACAAGATTACATTAATCCCACAATAGATGGGAACTTAAGTTGGATAAGTGACAATGCATGTTCATCATACTCAGAGAAAGCACTGGAGAATTGGCAGAACAAAATGTATGAAGTATCTATACAGCGATGTGCTAGACTGGCCGGGGAAGTTCGTTGGATCGACACAACAGTAAGTAACTTGCCCACCTTTGATGTTCTAAATCATTTAGAAGATTTCTTGTTGGAATTTGAAGTAATTGTACCAGTACAAAAAAGATTGTTGGCACTGGCTGAGGCCTTGAAAGAAACTCCAGCAAGATGGTGGGGAACACACAAAAACAACATTATGGACTGGGTACAATGCCACACTTTGATGACAACGCGGTTTTCAGAACAAGTAGAAAGATGTGAAGTTACATACACAGGTCGAAGTTGTCCGAAGGACCATGTGCGACATTGTGAGGAAGCCTGAAGCAGCATTCCTCAAGAGAAGTGGGTGCACAAATTCATTAATATGATGGACACAACGCCTATCAATTGGTATCTTCAAGCTGAACTGTACCTCATCACTGCAGATTGGAAAGGTATGCCTTAGAACTTTGTAACTACCTTTTTATTTGAAATCCAATATCCTACAGTAGATCAAGTGTTACAAATTTTAAGACAGAGGATCTTTGAGGAGGCACCTAGCCTCCCTTTGGAGAAAGAAGAGGATAAATGGACTGCACCTCTTCAAAAATTGCGAGGTTGTTACAATATCAATGCGGATGAAGACAATGATCCTAGGAATGTGAACACCGTAGAAACATAAGGACAGAGAGACATAGAAGGACCAGGAGTTGAAATACCTTTTATTGGACAACCAATTAAAATCAAGAAAGTCAACATTGGAATGGAACAAACATCGAAGCTTGCAAATGTTGGAGATTATTGGGATGCTGCCACTATTGACAAGATCACAAAATTACTGCATGAATACCAGGACTTGTTTCCAACCAAGTTCACTAATATAAAGGGCATTAAAGGGCCCATGGGTGAGATGAAGATACCCTTTAAAACATATGCAAAGCCAGTCAATAAGAGACCCTACAGATTGGATCCTAAATATAAGGAGAAAGTGAATATTGAATTAGAAAAAATGTTGGAAGAAGGAATCATAGAACCTGTTGAAGAGTCAAAATGGATTAGCCCTATGGTGGTCCAAGACAAGAAGACAAGAGAGATCCGGATCTGTGTAGATCTCAAGAAGCTGAATGATGTCTGTTTGCATGAACCATTCCCTACACCATTTACTGATGAAGTATTAGATAATGTATGAGGACAGGAGGTATATTCTTTTACAGATGGATTTTAAGGATACCATCAGATCATGATTGCCAAGGAAGATTGCCATAAAACCACATTTTCCATAGAATGGGGATCCTACCAGTATACAGTGATGTCGTTTGGATTGAAGAATGCACCAGCCATCATTTCTAGGGTGGTGGTTGAAGCATTCAAGGAGTTCTGACATAAATTTCTGGAAGCAAATTTTAACGATTAAACTGTTTTTAGCTTATTGCAAAATCATATTGAATGTTTAAGACTAATGTTGGATAAGTGCAGAAAATATCAGATTTCCCTGAACTTGAAGAAGTGCATCTTATTTTCACCCTTTGGAGTGCTTCTAGGCCATATCATGTGTAAGAAGGGATTGTTGGTAGATCCATCTAAGTTTTCCATTATAGTCGATTTACCCCCTCCTACTTCAGTCAAATAACTGCGCACTGCACTGGGACATACTGGATACTACAAGAAGTTCATCAAAGGCTATGCACAAATAACAACACCTATGGAGAAGATTTTGAAGAAAGATTGTCAGTTTCAATGGACAGAAGAATGCCAACAGAGCTTCAACTTGCTGAAACAAAAAAATGGTTACTGTGCCTATTCTTGTTTTCCTAGATTGGAGAAAGGAGTTCCACGTGCACGTCGATGCATCCTCTGTTGCATTAGGATCTATGTTAGCACAACCAGGAGCTTGATACATTGACCACCCATTATCCTTTGCTAGCAGGAAACTATATACAACTAAAATTAATTACACCACCACTGAAAGAGAATGGTTAGCCATGGTGTATGTGCTGCAGAAGTTTCGCCACTACTTGTTGGGAGGACACTTCAAGATGTTCACTGATCACTCTGTGCTGAAATACCTAGTCAACAAGCCAGTGTTGGGGGGAAAAATATGCATATGGCTTCTGTTATTTCAGGAATATGATTTTGAGATCGTGGTTAAGCCAGGGAGAATTAACAAAGGACCCGACCACTTGTTGAGGTTGGAACATGGAGAGGAACCT
Organism: Picea sitchensis; assembly: GCA_010110895.2. Taxonomy (NCBI): domain Eukaryota; kingdom Viridiplantae; phylum Streptophyta; class Pinopsida; order Pinales; family Pinaceae; genus Picea; species Picea sitchensis. Next base: position 16,588 of record SNQJ01S0184694.1, read on the forward strand.
ACTAGTTTAGAAGATACACTGTCAGATGCATAGTTGCTAGCCATTAGAAAGGTTGATGATCACTTCACCAAAATATTCCAATTCCTGTCAACAGGAATGGCACCTCCAGAATACACAGTCACTCAAAAGAAACAACTAGTTGTTTGTGCTGAAGATTTTTCACTTATAGCTTGACAACTATACAAGATGGGACTTGACGAGATCCTGATGATATTTGTCATGGAAGCATAAATACCATTGATTTTAGAAGAATCTCATGAAGGCATCGTAGGAGGGCACTACGCAGGAAAATAAACAACGCAGAAGGTTCTTAGAGCTGGCCTTTGGTGGCCCACTTTACACAAGGATGCTAAGGATTACTACAGAGCCTGCGATGTATGCGAAAAATTTTGGAAGCCATCCAGAAGAGATGAAATTCCATTAGCACCCCAACTAACCTTAAAGGCCTTTGAGAAATGGGCCATCGACTTTGTGGGGCCTATCAACCCACTAGGGAAGTGCATAAGAGAAAAATACATAATCACTGTGAGAGAGTACTTGACCATATGGGCCGAAGAAAGAACAGTCAAGGATTCTAGTGCAACTACAACTGTGCGCTTCATATTTGATGACATCATAACTAGGTTTGGATGCCCGAAGATCCTTATGAGAAATCGAGGAACACATTTTATTAATAATACCATTGAAGCTTTGACAAAATAATTTTCAGTTCATCATCAGAAGAGAACACCCTACCATCCACAAGTGAATGGGAAAGTTGAAGCATTCAATAAGATCTTAGAGACAACACTGACAAATATTTGCAGCGTGAATAGGGATAACTGGGATTTGAAATTACCAATAGTGTTATGGGCCTATATAATCACTTGCAAGAAGTTGATAATGCAGACCCCCTTTAAGTTGGTTTATGGTCTAGAAGTAGTTGTCCAGATGGAATATTTGGTCCCTAGCTTAAGAATTACATCCTTTACAGATATGGATGACATTGGCGTTGTTCAAGAGAGGCCCGTACAGTTGGTCGAACTAGAGGAAGACAGATTTATTGAAGGATTCCATCAGCAGGTGCAGAAGGAAAGAGAAAAATCCTACCATGAAAGACACATCAAGAACAATGCGTTTAAACAAGGAGATCTGGTATTGGTATACGACAGAAAATTCATGAAGCATTCAGGGAAGTTCATAACACATTGGTTGGGGCCATATGAGGTTGTCTATGTCACGGAAGGAGGAGCTACATAGTTGCATACTTTGAAGGGATAATGGAAAGAAGGTTTGGTGACCAGGAGCTGGTTGAAATTGTATTATGACAACCAGTTGCCTCGCAGCTCGCAGTAGAAGCAGAAGAAGAAGGTTCTAGGTATCAGGTGTAGTTGAAACTAGGTACCAGACACAAAAAATATAGTCTTCACACAGTGGGGGGAGGATAGAGAAGAAAGAATAGGATACTCTGTGCAGTCTGAAGTCGAAGCAAAACAAAAGGATCATATCTGAAGTTCCTCGGGACGAGTCACAGGTGAGTGTTGGGAGCCTGTTAGCCCTTGGTTATGGAAGTAAGAGAAGATTAAGGAAGAAAGGATGAAATGAAAACTGCACGGAAGACACAATGACCGATATTGGGTCGAAGTGAGCAAAAGAGCAGAGAAGACAAAGAGAAGTAAGAGAAAGAAAGTCATTGGGTGAGAAGATCGAGGATGATAGATCAACAAGGAAGATGGATCGTGGAAAACTCAGCAAGTGGAAAAATCCACTAATGGATGCTTCAGAGCACCTCATGGGAAATAAGGAAAGACAGTTTACCGAAGCCCGGAAGAGGCGGGTCAAGTTGATCTAGGGTTTTAGACACCTAGGGTTTTGGTATCTAAGGTTTTGACACCTAGGTTTTGGCCTAAGGCTATCGGTGAGCTACTGTAATGTATAAAATAAAGGTCAAGAGAACATGGAATGGGTTCGTTCATCGTCGTTGTTGGTTGAGATCTATTTGATGTATGAAAAGTGACTATTGTTAATGTGAGAGAGAAGTCTCATGCTGGGAGAGCATTTTGTATTGTAAGATATTTAGCTGGGTGCGAAGATCAACCCTACAGCTGGGTGTGAAGGGAAGGGAGAAAGAGATAAGATCTTCTAGCTAAGAGCATAGATAGAACTATAAGCTTTCAACTAATATATTATAAAGCACAGTTCTATGGATGTAGCCCTAGGGAGAGGGTGAAACACGTATATCTTGTGTTGTGTGTGATTGATGTTGTGTTCTTTACTTATGCTACTTTGATGATGCATTAATATGTTAGATCTGACATATGCCTTTGTGAAGTAAGTCTAAGATGGTAAATGATATCTAGATGTCATGTTGTTCTTGTATTGGATCCACTTTGTATTTCCTCTGGTTGTAGACACCTGTGTCCTACAACCCCCTATAGCTACTTCGAGTGAGACTGCATCTGCTTCGTAGGAGTTGCCGAAAGGGGTAGTAGTTAGGGCTTGTTGGTGTGCTATTAAAGATGAACCTTAGGTTTGCCCTTGTGCCAACAGGTTGAAACCACTCTTACCCAAACCCGCAATCGTGCAATAGCACAAGGGCACAACCCAAGGACATATGAAGGAAGGGGCTAGTGAAGAGGAGCGAGCACCCATAAACTGAGAAGCACCCAGAGCGTGCAGAGACAAAAGGCACGAGTATCACATGACCTGCACCAAAGGAAGAAAAGGGGCCTATGTATAATTGATCAAGGTTCATTCAGGATCCCGAAGAGTCAATACAACTCGACAAGGAGAACGATCCAGAGACCAAGAGTTCATAGAAACCTGAAGGGGTGGGGGGTTTCATCAAGTGGTATCAGAGCACATAATTTATTTCTGTAGGAAAAGGAGGTAATCTAAATACCGAGCCTTTCTTATAGACAACAAACAAAGGAGATGACCTGATAACATTAGGTGGTATCATAAGAAGGAGTTTTCCTGTAGACGACAAGTGAAGGAAGTAGAGTACTGACGCTCTATGAGAAGGTTGTTGCATGGATGTAGGAGCAAAATTTTAAATAGTCGGGTAAGTTGTGAGAGGAGATGGAGATGCTCGTGGATGAAGAGTGATCCATAGAATTGCTAGGAGGGAAGGTAGAAGGTGGAAATGGCTATTGAAGGCCATGAGTGTGGTCAAAGAGAAGGCCTCAAACAAAAATGCAATCCAGAGATGGATATGGAGTTTAATGAGATAAGAGAAAGAATGGATAAGCTTTCATTTAAAATGCAACAGGATGCAAAATCCCATTGGGTGTATGAATGGCCCATGAAGAAGAGGGTGAGATGGCCTGTTTAGAAATTTTTGGCTAGAGGATAGCGAAGGCTGATGAGAAGGTGGTTGAGGCATACTGAAAACCTCAGTGACATAAAGGAGGAAATGATTCACATCCATGAACCAGAAACTGGGAGAAATCTCAACGACAAGGAGGAGAAGAGATCAGATGAAGATCTCATAAACTACCAAGTGGGCGGAAATGGACTTTCAAGTTGCCAGGTGGGAAATGGAAAGAGACTAGGTGGAGGTATCGAATACTTCCGGAGGAGCAGTGTCGAAAGTTTATATTGCCAAGTGGGCAACGATATGGGATCGGTTGATCTCATAGACTGCCAGGTGGAGAGCAGAAAATTCCCAAATTGCCAGGTGGGCAGGGAGAAGGAGATGAGACTGTTTGAAAGTATCGAGAGCTCAGAAGTGAGTTCATGTTAACGAGGAGTGCTGATAGATGGAGATTCATGTGGATTTGCAGACCATGTGAATGGAGACAATGAGAATTTAACTACTTCCATCACAAAAGAAGAAGATCAAAGGAGCATTCTAATTATTGGAGGGATCAAGATATTTCTGCCAAGCAGTCAAGTGAAGACTAGTGCACATGATGAAAGTGTAGCAGAAGAAGAAAGACAACCAACAGAAATTGTCAAAGAGGAATAAATGGAGCAGACACTGATGTCTACCCCAGTAGGAGAAGATGAGCATTCAGAAGAATGGCTCGAAAATTTTAGCCAGGAAGCCGAACAGGAAATGACTGTAGAATTGGAGCTTACAAAATAAGAGGAAGTAGTCAGAATGGAATTTTATGATCTATATGCAGAACTGGAAGCCCTAGAAAGAAGAGTAATGGTGAAAATTTTTCACATCCAACAGGTCAAGTTGGAAGTAGATGGAGGAGCATACTAGCCAGAGGAACGGTTCGAGGAAATTGGAGATATGTCAGAAGAGGAAGCCGAGTAGTAGCTTGGTGATGAGACTGGAATACTAGAATCTGCAATAGAGTGTCAACTCAATGCCAAAAAGGGGGATAAAGACAACATGGGGGATCGAGTTGATCTACCCATTGATAAGGAAATGAAGCCGAGAAGACTGCATAAGAAGAGTTAGCCACTGGAGTAGCTGGACAAAGTGATAGAGGATATCATAAAGCTAATGTTGAGGTCAACAGAAGCAGTCGGAAAAAGGGATTTGAAGAGAGGATATCTTGCCATAGTAGTAGGGAAGAAATAGAAGAAAAAGAAGAAGCAACAACAACATAGCTAGAGAGGAGAAAGAGGACAACTCCAGAAGAGAATTTGGGATCCAGGAGGATTTCAACAATGGAGAAGAGGAGCTCATGAGCAAGAGATCATGTTTTTCCTAGAAGGGGAGTATGATGCGGGAGCATCAATCCACCTCAAAAAAAGCCCCATCATGCCAGCATGCAAACACGCAATGGAGAAAGGGAGAGGCATTAATCCTCCCATTTTTAAATTTGAAATAATCTTATACAGATTTTCATGTTGTAAGGATGTAAATGCCAGGCCATACCTTTGTACAGGTAGTGGTTGGATTTCCTTAAAGGGTTGCTTGTAGCAGGCCCAGATCGTTGTCAGTTATGGGTAAACATTTATGAAACTTTAATGTAATAGATGAGGTTAGGTGAGAGAGGACGAGCTCACAGAGCCCCTCTTTTGTAAGGAGATCTTGTATTAGATTTTAGATAGGTAGAGAATGATAGAGAGGTCAGGGTAGAGAGTACTTAGGAGGAAAAATAGTTCTGGGAGAGAGAGCTAAGAGAACTGGGACTTTGTTACAGTCCAGTTTTTGTAAACGTCTGTATAGACACAAAAAAATAATAAAAAAACAGTTTTTCCTGCATATCGTGTGTTTATGTGTTTACATGTTTCTATGAATTTTCATGGTTTGAATGTGTCACTGGTGAAGTATTATATGAGTTTCAATTGTTTCTAGTCTTTGAGTTTCCAAGTGCAAGGAGTACACACAGTCCGTAAAGAGTGCTTTGACATAGGTTTAACCTCAAGGGAAAGATCAAGAGGGATATCGTTGAAACTTCATCAATGGAAGTGCAAGGAGTGCACGAGAAGAACCCTTTATCGAGTTTGGAGTGTGAACCAGAGTTACTGAGGACTCTGTAGAGCTTTTCCAGGTGGGCATTGAGCCGGTGCAAGTGTGCACAGAATAAATTTGTGTCAAGTTCGAGAGAAACTGAGTTGTTGAATATTCTATGAGGAAAAGATCTGTAAGGAGTGCATCAAGCAGAAGAACGCCAGGGGGGTGAGAAGTATTTATTGTCCAAGAAATCCTTCGATATTCTAAGTTTGAAAAAATCCCAAGAATGCAAGGTGTGCGTGGGAGATCGAAACCTTTGAGGAGGTCAAGCTCAGAAGATATAATGCAGAGATTTCAAAAGAGTCGGACTTATGCTATGTTCGAAAACTCAAAGGAGGGATAATGCTACAAGAGCGAAGTGAGACCAAGAGCTAGACTTGTGGGAGGAAGCTCAAAGGCTGAGACCTTTTGAACACTGAAAAAATATTCTAAGTCGGGAGAAGGTGGAAGCTCAGGAGGAGGAGCAACAACATTCGTTTGATCGGTTGTGGAGAAGAAGTTTGACCATTGGATCTACATCTAGGCAGAGGAGGAATGAGTGAAGGAGAATGTGATTCTTAGCCGTCAGATCTGAGCATGTGGATCAAAATTCGTTGGATCCAAGGGAACGTGCATGATCTTTAACCTTTGGATTTGCATAGGA
>SNQJ01S0184695.1:0-18828 GCA_010110895.2 Picea sitchensis
GAGAGAGAGAGAGAGAGAGAGAGAGAGAGAGAGATTTCTGATAAGGTTTTCTCTTGTGTCAAATGATAATTCTTATTCATTCATTCATTTTTGAGTTTCTTAAGAGCTAAGTCCTCTTGTTGATAGAAGGGTTATTATAAAGGTGGAAAAAATAAAGGACTTGGAAGCATAGAATTTTGACATGCTTCAGAAGGTCATTCATTCATCTTGATAGTCTGTTTAGATTGATTAGAATTTTTTAATTCAGTTTCAGTGTTGATTAAGGATATTTTGTAGAGTCAATAATATGATGCACCTATTGCGTGGATTGATCCAATTTATTTTTAGTATTAGTCTTTTTCTTCAAGACTCAATTTTTTTTTGTATGATTCATTATTAAATATTAGACTTCGAAGTCTAATTTTGGTCCAAATCCTCGCAGGGGTTTGTATAGAGAAACTTGGGTATAACTCATAAAAGATATCAATAAAATCATTTTCTGATTTCCTCTCAATTTGAGACTTGTTGTGTACTGATTTTCACACATGTGTTATCTTGTATTTATTCATTTAAATTTTATAAAATTTATTTACAAGCATTTTTTCTATTTTTTGAATTTTATTTTACAACAAAGCATACAAATTTGATAATAGCACTAGGCCCAAGAACTTATTTCTTGAGGGATGATTGATATTTTTGAATAGGATATAATCCTAGGGTAACAATCCCGCCTATCTCACCTAGCCTAGTGATATTTGAAAATTCTTGAGTGAGGATGTAGTCATTCCTCACCTCAACATTTATTTATGGCCATGTCGAGAGTATCTTTTACTCTCTAGTTATTTTTCTTTGTTTTATTTTTTCTAATATTTCAATTAATGCCTTTGCCTGGTCGAAAATAACCTAGCTTGAGGTTTCCTGACCAAAGTAATATTGCACTTTGCATATTTGATTTTATTCTAGAAGTTGCACGTACCCATGAAGAAATTGAATGTTTTTGGGAGACTATATCCCACAATATTGAAATACAATATCAAAGAGAATCTCTTCAAAGGTAAGCTTTAAATAGGTCTCCTCAATAAAATGTTGTCTTATGACCACCGAATATCATATGTCAAGATGTTTAAGAGGCCAATCTCCTGAATTTGATCCTTTCTTTGAAATAGGAAGGAAAAATCAAGTCTTATAGAATATTCAACCAAGGCTTAGAAGATCATTTTCATATTCTTCATCTGAAGTAATAAGTATTTAAATATTCTTTCCTCTTAGGAAACTCACAATGACTTCTTCTGGTGGTTCTAGTGGCTTAGGTGAATCCACTTCTTCACAAGTTATAGCTTCTTCTCTAATCAAAAGCATGTATAGTCACTACAATCATGTCATGTCAACTACAAATCCTGCTAAAGTCATCAAACAATATGGTTTATTCAAATTCAAGGAGGATACAAATGTTACTTTGTTGCATGTGTCTTCTCCCTTAGATTTGGCCCCAAATACTACACCTCTTCCAAAATTCAAAGCTCATTTGCCAAAATTTTCTGGTAATGACACTATTTAAGTTAATGAACTTCCTATTGCGTTTTCAAATGCATGCCATGATATTGGAGAAAATGAAAATGATACTTGTATGAGACTTTTTTTCGATTCTTTGGAAGGAAATGTTGCGGCTAATTTCTTTGAATTACTGCCCAAGATATTTACAACTTGGGATAAATTATTGTATTGGTTCAAATCAACCTATGGACAACCTCAAATTCCAAAGAATTTGCTTAGAGATTAGAATAATCTTGTCTATAATAAAGGTGAGAATATTAAATATTTAAATTTGTGTTTCACCAAGTTATATAATCAGATTCTAGAAATCATTAGACCTCATAATCAAGATGCATTAATGCACTATTATAAAACCTTTCCTTCTACCTATCATCATATGCTAGAGAAGAACAATGCTAATAGTTAGGGATTTGCATTATGGAAATTTTTAGAATTTGAGGAACCGTTGGAAAGAACATGGCTTCTTGTTGAGGACTTTGTCAAACAAAATGATATGTCAATTGTATTAAAACTAGTTTAGGATAAGAGAAATCAGATGATTGATTTTGAAAGAAAAGGGGTGACTTCTACCTCTGATGTAGTTGAAACTTCTACCCAGGATTTCTTTAGGAATCAGATTAATAGATTTCAATCTAATTCTATCCTTTCAAGAACTCGGTGCAATTGTTTTGAATAGAATCACGATGAAAATACCTGTGAGATAAAACTAAGTGCAAGAGAGTGCATCTTTCACAAGAAAACCAATACATTCATTTAGGCCTTAGATTGGACTCAAGAAGAGGATGTCATGATGGTTGATAAACAAAATGAATCTTATCAAAGTAAGGGAAAGGGAGGTCCTCCTAATAACATTTTTTCTCCTAGTTAAACCTCTCAACAAATTGATTCTCAAGTTACAAGGGGTACCCAAAGTCAATAGGTTTCCACCTCTTCTTCTTCATCTAAGTAAAATATCTTCAAACAATTGGCTACATGTTACAACAAATTTTGCCTCACTCCATGCAACTTGCTTGGGTGGCCTTCCATTTCCCTATGTAGATGTAAAGTTTCCCTTTTTTGTTTTCCAAAGCCAAAAAATAACATTTTTCCACATATATCTGCCCTATCAATTATACAATAGGAGTATACACAGGTTTCCCCACTACAACCCTCGTACATCGGGTTTGGTGCTCAAAATTAAAAATTGTGTTGGGCTTCCATGTCATGTCACGAGATCCATGATCCTTAACCTTCCATATACTAGAAATTCTCTGACTCAGCCCTTCAGTTCCATTTGAAGGCTATAAATTGAGCCAATCCAATCCTTGAGGGAATTCAACAATTCAACTTTGAGAGAAAAGACACTTTGGAGAAATTTTACTTCATATTGAGTCTGCATCCCTTTGTCCTTGAAAGTATGAACTCCTTGTTGAGCCCCCAAGCTATTCCTTATTTGTGATGGAGAACCTCATTGACTCCTATATATGAGATTTCCTTTGGTGGAGGAATGAAGTGGTGGAGGCTCAGCTAGAGGGACTTAGTTTCTTGGTTTCGATATGTGTCGTTACATAATTTTTTCACCTATATACTTTTGTTTCTATAAATACTCTTTTCTCGTCCAATTGATATATTGCAAATATTTGAATTATTATTACATGGGCGTATTTGTTATGTATGTTAATGGATTATGATAATATATATGCTAACATTATATATTATCACCATATTCTTTCGTATCATGGTTTTTGAGGACAAGCTGTAGGTATAAAGCTTTGGGTCATGTGCTCAACGATGGTCTTCTTCGAACATATAGATGAGGTATGATCTTAGCCTTGTCTTGTTAGCATTTCATCTATATAGAATACTTGGGATTACAGTTTATTTCTATGTGTCACTCTGTCTTTTGTGGTTTACCCCTAGCCACAGAGATATTTTCCTCGTAACATAATTGGCGACCATACTAGGGAATGATCTCCTTTTTGGGGGTTTGGAGTGTTTTTCTCCTTGATTTGCTCTTTTTTAAAATGAGTTTCCTTGTCGCATGTTGCTTGATAGTGTACATTTTACTTTGTATATGAGTCTCTTGGCTTAAACCTTTCCCTGGCAGTGTTTTTCTTGGTATAAGAAATTTTTCCTTTAACAGACGCATATATATGCGAGTTGTATTCATTTAGGGAGTGTATGGTGTAGACTCCCTACCTCTGCCTCAGAAGGGTCCGCTTGACCTCCCAGTTTAAGGATCGTTCTCAATTCCTTTAAGCCGAAATGGCTCTTTGATTCCCTGCTGGAACCTTCGATACTTATGACCACAGGTCCTATTATGAAACTCTTCTTGCGTGACTAAGCACTAGGTGAAAATATCCCAAGTGACCACCAACGGTGACCACAAGCCTTATCAAAAGGTGCTTCATGCTTTAGGACTTCGGGTGTTTTGCATGCGAGCCACCCCTGACTCATATTTCTCGAATTTTGATCTTCGGGTTAAACGCCTAGCCTACGCTAGTTCCTCCCGTAGCCTCCATCCATATGATCCCTCTCCATGACCTAGGGCCAAACCTCAAAGCGTTTCGGGACTTCACAACTTGCGAATTCGAAAAACTTTCCACCTCAGATCTTCTGATCCCCGAAACTCCAAAATTCTCCCACGCTAGATCAATGCTCCTGACGGCCCAAATCCTTTCGCCTGAATCAGGATTCCGTGTATTGCGACTTTTGTAGACAAATTCCTATGTTTCTCCCGATATCCGATTCCATGAATACGTTAGATCTACTACCACTTGTCCTCTAACGATGGACGATTCCGATCTTTTCGAAACTTCGAGACTTTGATGAGTCCACTCTCCTGCATACACAAGGGTTAAGCCTCGCACGTCTTCCCTCGGATTCAACACATTTTGGTCCTCTGTACTTAGATCTGACGACCCAGATCTGATATCCTTCAGTGCACATTCCTCATTGTCTGGATGTAAGGTTTAACGATCTATATTTCCTCCTCTATAGCTTATCTGATGGTTGTTGTGCTCCTCCTCTTCAGCTTGTGCTTTCTTCCCTGCCTTGGAAGATTTCAAGTGTTTCAAACGTTGTGGCCTTTGATTCCTCTGTAATCCCTATGAACTTGGGTCTCGCTTGCATTCTAGAAATGCTATCTCTCATAAGCTTTGTCTGTGGCTTGGAACTTGAAATGTATCGGCCTTCTACTCCTTTATACAAGAAATTTGTACACAAAGGTACTATTCCTCCTAAGCTTACGAACTTGAAACAAGTTCACTCTGTGCCTTCTCCTTGCACTTCGACTAACCTTCAGATTTTAATCTCTCAACACTTCATCTGAGTGTTGGCCTACTGCACTCCTTGTACAGGTCTTCCTCTAGAGTGTTCAACAAATCTGTTCCTTTCGCTCCTTGAAATGATATAAGTTCCCTCCTTACAACTTCTTTCTCAAGCACACTTTGCTGAGTCTACAGAGTGTTCAGTAACTCTGTAAGTTTCTTCTCCTTGGTGCTTCTCTTATATTTGAACTCAAAATAGAGTTCTTCTTGTGCACTCCTTGCACTTGCTCAATGCCCTCCTAGCAGAACTTCACAGAATCCTCAGTAATTTTGTTTCTCTATGATTTCCTCTGCACAGTCCTACCTCCAAGGTGTTCAGTAACCTTGAGGCTCCTCCCTATAGTTTATGACTTCCTTTGGTGCACCCTCTTGACACGTCTGTTCCTAAATTGTGTAGAACTCAGATGTGCACTCTTTGCACTGGCTTATAGATTCCTCAGTACTCTGTCATGCAACCCCTTGCATGAAGCCACAAATAACCTAGAATAAAATCAAAGAATACCTCTGAGTAGATGAGAAAATATATCTACCCCTACAGATGGCATCTAACATACATCTACAACATATGCACATAAAATCATAAAAGACATTCATTCATAAAAGAATAAAGACATAAAGATTCTTATGTAGGAAAAACTGCTCTTTGTATTAATCTCAGAATGTGTGTTTACAATATGTTCAAAGCTCGGACTTCTACAGAGTCTAGACTCTCTCTTCTCTTCTCTTCCTCAAAAACTAACTGAATTCTAGATACAAAGATCTATTTACAAAAGAGGGGCTCCTCAAGCTCTTCCCTCCAAGCTACCTACTCTCACTAATTTACATTAATTTACAATCAATGGTTGTCTAGTCCAAATCGAATCTATATCTTCAACCTGTCAACCATTAAAGGCGACATCATCTCTTTCCTGCACAATGGCATGGATTTTGGCTCTTCCATCCTTACAAAAATTAAATTGCATTCAATTACAATTTGAAATTTGAAATCGAGAGGGTTGGTGCCTCTCTTCTCCTTGAATGCATGCTTTGATGTGTTGTCTAGATGGCACATTGTTGGGTTGGAGTGATGCTCCTACATCATACTCCACTACTGCAAAAAAATCATGAGCTCCTACTCATGAGCTTCCCATATCTATTGTTGAAATCCACCTGGATCCCAAACTATCTTTTGGAGTTGTCCATCTGCTCCACTACTTTGTTGTTGCGACTGTTTCTTCCCTGCTGCTATGGAAGGCTTCCTTCTTCTCAGCTTCTCCTCACTTGTAATTTTTGTTTCTGACCTCAACATCAACCTTTTGATTTCTTCTATCTCCCAATCTAGCTGCTCCCATGGATGGCTTCTTCTTCCATGCAGAATGCTCGGCTGCATCTCCTCCTTGTCGATGGGTAGATAAAATTGATCCCCCTTACTATGTTATTTTTCTATGGCATTATCTCACCACCCTCCCACAGACTCCAATTCTACAGTCTCTTCACTGAGCTGCTACTCTGCTTCTCCTTCTGACAGATTAGTTTATGCCATTTCTCCTTGTGTTGGTTTGACTCCAGCTTCCTCCAGCTGCTCCCCAGACTGGAATTCTTCTTCCTTTTCTGCTGCATGCTTCAGTGCTGCAGTCATCATCTATTGTTCAGCTTCCTGGCTTAAAATTTTTAGAAATTATGTTCAATGGTCTTCTCCCAAAATCTGCATGACTGTCTCTTGATGGTAGTCATCTACTAGCTCTGGATTGTTCAGCCAACCCTCCAGCATATCCAACTCCTTCTCCCATGGAGTGAGAATCTTATATACATGTTCTTCTTCTGCTGAGGCATATATCATCATCAGCTCCATTTCTTATTTCTCTTTGAAAATCACTATTGGTTGTCCTTCTCCTGTTGCTGCTGTAACACAGATGCTGGTCTCAACTGGGCTATATGGCAGGAATACTTCAATTCCACCAATGATCAGAAAGTATTTCTGATCCTCCACTTGGAAGGTGGAAGTTTCTAACTTCTCATCATATTCATTCACATGGTTTACAAATCCACATGATTCTTCAGCTATCAGTGCTCCTTGTTGATCTGAACTCATCTCTAATTCCATGAGATCCTCCGATTATCCCATCTCATTATCACTCAGACTCTTCCTAGCTTATGTTTCACAAATATGAACCACTTCCTCTTCACCTCTGATGTTTTCAACATACCTCATCCATATTCTCAACAGTCTTCGCTGTCCTCTGGCCAACAATTTCTGAACAGACCACTTCACTTTCTTCTTCATGGACCACTCATATACCCAATGCATTTTTTCATCCTGCTACATTTTAAATGCGATCTTCTCCATCTTTTCTCTTACTTCGATGATATCCTTTTCTATCTCAGACTTGCTTTTCTACTAGTTGTCTTTGCCTTGACCACTCCTTTGGCCTTTAGTAGCCATCCTCTTTTCTGGTTTCAGCTCACCTGGCTATCAAATGTCTACTACCTACATGCAAGCAGATCTCCACATAACATCAACACTCTACCTTATTCTTCTTTTCTTTCGCTTGAAATCTACAGACGAAAATTCTCGCTCTGATACCAAATGGTGCAGACCCCCTACCTTTTCCTCAGCAGGTTCCTCTTGATCTCCTAGTCTAAGGATAGTTCTTAATTCCTTTGAGCCAAAATGGCTCTTTGATTCCCTATTGGAACCTTCGACACTTATGACCACGAGTCCTATTATGAAACTTTGCCTATGCGACTAAGCACTAGGTGCAAATCTCCCACGTGACCACTGATGGTGACCACATGCCTTATCAAAAGGCACTTTGTGCTTTGGGACTTCTGGTGTTTTGCATGTGATCCACCCCTAACTCTTATTTCCCAAAGTCCGATCTCTAGGTTAAACACCTAGCCTACACTAGCTCCTCCCTTAGCCTCCATCCATATGACCCTTCTCCATGACCTAGGGAAAAACATCAAAGCATTTCAGGACTTCTCGACTCACAAAGTCGAAATAATTTCCACCTAAGATCTTCTGATCCCCGAAACTACGAAATTCTCCCACGCCAGATCAATTCTCCTAACGCTCCAAGATCTGACGGTCCAAATCCTTTTGCTTGAATCAGGACTCTGTGTATCAGGACTTTTGGAGACAACTTCATCTGTTTCTCCCAATATTTGATTCTACAAATACCCCAGATCTACTGCCATCTGTCCTCTGACAATGGACGATTCCGATCTTTTCATAACTTTAGGACTTTGACAAGTCCACTCTCCTGCATACACAAGGGTTAAGCCTCACACGTCTTCCTCTGGATCCAATGGCTGTTGGTCTTCTGTGCTCAGATCTAGCAGCCCAGATTAGATCTCCTCCAGTGCATGTTCCTCACTATCTGGACGTAAGGTCCAACAATCCATATTTCCTCCTCTGCAACATATCTGACGGTTGTTGTGCTCCTCCTCCCGAGCTTGTGATTTCTTCCCTGCCTTGGAATATTTCAAGTGTTTTAAAGGTTGCGGCCTTTGATTCCTCTATGAGCCTTGTGACCTTGGGTTTCACTTGTGTTCTAGAAATGCAATCTCTCCTAAGCTTTGTCTATGGCTTAGACCTCAAAGTGTCTCGGCCTTCTTCTCCTTTGTATAGGAACTTTGTACACAAAGGTAATATTCCTCCTAAGCTTACAAACTTGAAACAAGTTCACTCTGCGCGTTCTCCTTGCGCTTCAACTAGCCTTCAGATAGTTTTCTCTCAACACTTCATCCGAGTGTTGGCCTGGTGCACTCCTTTCACATGTCTTCCTCTAGAGTGTTCATCAACTCTTTTCCTTTCTCTCCTTGAAAAGATATAAGTTCCGTCCTGGCAACTTCTTGCTCAAGCACACCTTGCTGAGTCTACAGAGTGTTCAGTAACTCTGTAAGTGTCTTCTCCTCAACACTTCTCTTATCTCTGAACTCGAAATAGAGTTCTTCTTGTGCACTCCTTGCACTTTCTCAATGCCCTCCTAGTAGAGCTTCATAGAATCCTCAGTAATTCTGTCTCTCTGTTCTTTCCTCTGCACAATCCTACCTCCAAGGTGTTTAGTAACCTTGAGGCTCCTCCCTAGAGTTTATGACTTCCTCTGGTGCACCCTCCTAACACATCTTTGCCTGAATTCCACATAACTCAGATGTGCAATCTTTGCAATGGATTACAGATTCCTTAGTACTCTGTCATGCAACCCCTTTCATGAAGCCACAAAGAATCCATAATAAAATCAAAGAAAACTCCTAAATAGATGAGAAAATCTATCTACCCCTGTAGATGGAATCTAACATACATCTACAACATATGCACATAAAATCATAAAAGACATTTATTCATAAAATCATAAACACATAAAGATGCTTATGCTAGAAAAATTGCTCTTTGTATTAATCTCAAAATGTCTGTTTACAATATGTTCAAAGATTGGAATGCTATAGAGTCTCGACTCTCTCTTCTCTTCTCTTCCTAAAAAACTAATTGAATTCTAGATACAAAGATCTGTTTACAAAAGAGGGGCTTCTTGAGCTCTACCCTCCAAGCTACCTACTCTCATTAATTTACATTAATTTACAATCAATGGTTTTCTAGTCCGAATCAGATCTAGATTTTCATCCTGTCAACCATTAAAGGCGACATCATCTCTTGCCTGCAAAACGACATGGCTTTTGGCTCTTACAACCTTACAAAAATTAAATTGCATTCAATTACAATTTGAAATTTGAAATCGAGAGGGTTGGTGCCTCTCTTCTCCTTGAATGCGCGCTTTGATGTGTTGGCTAGCTAGTGTGTTGTTGGGTTGAAGCGATGCTCCTGCATCAGCATATATACATGATTTATGCTCAAACAATCACATATAACATATTTTTAGTTTTGTTGGCTGATTATGGTGTTTGCTAGGTCGATTTGGTTGGTTGTCGAGTCTTCTTGGGTCTCTGTTCTGATTTTTAAGTGCCTACAGAGTGATAGGAAGCCTTTTTATTGTTGAATTTTTGGGTAGATTTATTTCTTATCATATTTTTCATTGGTTTTCCTTGCACATTAGTCTAAGTGTTTGCTTCTTGGTATCCTTCTTGGCTTGTCTCTCTTTTCTTACAGTAGGGTCTTCCTATGAAGTTGTTATTTAGTCCTTGCATTTTATTCTCTTTATATTGAAAATACAAAAATATTTCTTATTTACATTACAACATTTTCACTTTTGATTACATTGCATTGATTTTGACACATGTGAGAGATTGTGTTTCATTGGAATTGTAGAGATTGCATTGGAAAGATTGGATTTAGAAGCATACGATATCTTTGAAATTCAATACTAGTACTTAACAATGTTTTTATATTTTCTTATTTTTATATGATGATTCGTAATACTATCATTTTCACGACCACACCTTTTGAGTAAACATAAGCCATTAAAATTAACGTTGATTAATTAAATATGATTAGAAACAATTTTATTTTTCAGGGTACACAAACAAGTATAGGACATAGAGCCTTGGAATATGATTTTGTGAGTAAACTTCTCGAAGACTATTAAAATAAACATATGTCTCTGACTAGGGAGTGGTGAAACCCATTATGTAATCCATGACATCAGTAGGTTCCACTCACATGGGAGTTAAGGACGAGGTCGCACAAAGTTGGTTGCAGAGATAGCCCTCTAATACTTTCTTAGCGTCAGAGATATTTCTGGGGTTCTATTCATATTTGGGGGTCTTTCTAGTATCTTTACCTCTATGAGAGGTAGTGTTTTAGATATTTTAGGATTTATTACTGATCCAGGTGGATATTGGTGGCCACCCACCTATTCCAACCGGATCCTCTTGTCCGATTTTTTTCAGCACATTCTTATGTACTTCTTTGTAATTGTGGGTTCTACACTTTTGGGGCTGTCTGAAGCCCCATACATCCTTCCGATGGATACTGGTGGCCTCTCTCCTAATCCAACTGGGTTAGTTTGTATGTTTTCATGTCAACACATCCTGTTGTACTTCCAAGGTCATTTTGGGGCCCTAAACATTATTTTTTTTTTGCTTGCCACTGTCAAACTCTAGACAGAGTCATATTTTGATGGAGGAATGTGTAGTTATTTGAAATACCTTTCCAACAGGATATCATGTGCATAAAAAAAAGGTTGGATGAAAACGTTATGACCCTAGGAAGTTGAGGTACCAACTTACACCAACTTACCCATAGGGGCCCACATGACTTTTGGTGTTTCACCTTATAGGGTTAGGTTTTTGGATGTCTAGGGTTTTGGAATTCATGAGTAATATCAAAAAGGCCTCTAGAGCCTCATTATAATCCATTATTATCATATGGATGTGCGTAGCAACCACATCTCTTCTCAGAGATAGCTACCACCATTTGAGCAAGTGTTTCAGTTCCGCAATTTTACAGTTTCAGCCTATTTCATTATTCAATAGAAGATATTGTTCACTGAATATCTGTGTTATTCTGCATGTCTCTGTGTTTATTATATTCAGTATGTTAATCATTTCGTTCCGCTCCTAAATCCAAATCAGTGGTATCAGAGCAGTCTTCTCTTCATTTATTTTTCTTCGTGCATGTCCCCGACAAGATCTGGGTATAATAAGTTGGGACTCGAACCAATCGAGCCATTATGAGATCAGTTGCACTGAACCCGAAAACAAATCATGGGGGATGAAAATAAAGATGATGGAGTAGGATATCCTATTAAAATGTTTCTCGAGGTCAGAAGAACTTGATTTCAATAGAGGTCATCAAGCGGTTGGACCTGCCAATGACACTGCACCAACATCCCTACACCATCGGCTAGCTTCACCAAGGAAGAGATCTTTGTGTAAGCCAACATTGTCATCTTCCCTACGACATCAATTCTTTCAAAGATGAGGTATTGTGTGATATTTCTCCCCTTGAAATTTTTTATGTTCTTTTAGGACAACCATATTTGTGGAAGTGTCATTCTATGTATGAGTCTAGACCCCTCAGTGTTATTATTACTTTGGGTAGACAATTGTACAGGATACCATAGGTAGTGCTTCCTACTACTATTTCTTTAATCTATGCTAAGAAATGAAGTAAGGTCATCTCACATATCGGGAATTTCATATTATTTGTGATCCGTGCTCATAGTAAGAAAAAGGTCGATGCCACATCTGTGGCCTCTACACAGAGCCTCTCTTTGTAGCAGAATAAATTAGACGATATTTTGGAAGAATACATAGACATATTATCCTCACCTACAGGGGTACCGACACACTGCTAATTCAAGCATCCAATTGATTTGACCCCCGGTGCACCTCTACCTAATGGACCAGTCTATCGTCACTCGTTGATGGAAAATGACGAAATCAGGCGACAGATCCAAGAGATTCTTCAAAAGGGGCACATCAAACCCATCTCCTCCCCTTATGGAAGACCAATTGTACTGGTGTAGAAGAAGGATGGGACATGACGACTCTGCATTGATTACAAAGCCTTAAACAAAATGACAGTCAGGAACCGGTACCCGATTCCCAGGATTGATGACCTTCTTCTCCAACTGAAGGGGGAAAACTTCTTCAGTAAGATTGACCTAAAGTATGGATACCACCAGGTTCCCATCGAACCAACTAATTTATGAAAGACAACCTTAAAATCTAAAGAAGGTCTCTTCAAATGGCTAGTCATGCCCTTTGGCTTAACAAATTCACCAGCCACTTTCATGAGATTGATGCATGATGTATTGAGACCCTTCACCAACTCCTTTGTGGTGGTATATTTGTATGACATCCTCATCTTCAACAAGACATGGGAGGAGCACATGCATCATATTCAACAGGTTTTGAGCACTCTACGGAAACACAAGCTATATTCCAACTTGGAAAAATGATCTTTTGGCATGAACAGGGTCCAATACTTGGGCTACATTGTTGATGAGCATGGAATACATGTTAATCTAGCTAAGATCCGAGTCATTCGTGACTTTCCATCCCCAAACACACTGACCGAGCTTCGAAGATTCTTTAGACTAGCCAACTTTTACCGATGGCTCATGTTGGGATTCTCCCATATTCCATGGGTCGTCAGCTAGGTGACTAAGGGAGGTGGTAGGGCCATGTTCATGCGGGGGAAGGAGCTGAAATGAGCATTCGATGATATGAAGAATCACTTTTTATCATCTCTAGTACTCTCCTTTCTTGATCTGCAACAACCGTTCAAGGTTGAGACTGATGCATATGACTATGTTGTGGGCGTAGTTCTCACTTAGAATAGGCATCTGGTGGCATACCATAGTGAGACACTCTCCGACATTGTTTGGAAATACCCCACCTATGACAAGGAAATGTATTCCATTGTACAAGCCTGTCGTCAATGGAAACATTACATTATGGGAAAAGAGACGATCATACACACTGATCGCAAGCCTATGCAGTTCATACAAACACAGGGGAAATTGCAGAACGAATTCCATCAACAGTGGTCCACCTACCTGTAACAATTCCATCTCAACATCAAGTATAATATAGGTATATCCAATAGTGTTGTTGACTGCATTAGTCAGCCTCCTGTGGTTGCACTCACCACTGTGCTCCATTCCTGTGGACATGAAGCATCTTAGTGGCCCCAACTTTATCAACAAGATATGGACTTCACCACCACTTATCAACTCTTGGGTACAGGCACAATTGTCACCGATTTTCACATTGAGGACATACTCGTATGCCACCTAATCCATCTCTGTGTTCCTACAAGTGAGTGTGCAAATATGATTTGGGAATCCCACTATAGTCGAGTGGCAGGACATTTTGGCATGGAGAAAACTATGGTCATTCTTCAGAAACGTTTTTATTGGCCAAAACTTCGACAGGACGTCAGTAAGTATATCAGATATTGCATTGCCTATGCCATTGCCAAGCCAACAATCAAAAATCAAGGCTTATACACCCCTCTTCCTATTCCCAAGAATCCTTGGGAATCCATCTCAATGGATTACATGTTTGGCTTCTCACCACCAAGCAAGGAAATGAGTATGTATTTGTGGTCGTTGATCAGTTTTTAGAGATGGCTATCCTCACAGCCTACAAGATGAATGTCACAGTGGCAGATACATCCAATATCTTCTTCGAATGAGTGTGGGTCCACTTTAGGATACCACATACCATCATCTCCGACTGGGACATCAGGTTCCTCGACACATTTTGGTCAAGTCTCTGGTCTCTGTTGGACACCAAGCTCACAAAATCCATTGTTTCCACCCTCAAACTGATGGCTAAATAGAGGTCATCAATCGGATGATTGTGCACATCCTGCGCATGTAAAATTGTAAGCATCGACGTACATGGGACAAGAGTCTCCCCTATGTTCAACAAAGTTACAACAGGGCTCTGCATAGCTCCACCGACCATATCCCATTTCAGGTGGGTTTGGGATTCCAACCCTTTGAACCCATTGATGTTGCACTTCCTCTTTCCACCGCACAGAAAAAATCTTCCCCTGATCATTTTGTGATAAAAAAGGCCACCAGATTAATTGAGCGGATTCAACACATCCACCAACAGGTCTAGGAGATTTTGCAGAAATCCAATGCTAAGTATAAGTAGCACCATGATCAACATAGGGTACCACACAAATTTCAGGTTGGTGACAAATTTTGGTTACATTTGCAGAAGGATCATCTCATGGGGCCCCATTAGAAGCTTCACCCACTTCGCTATGGTCCTTACATTATCACCAAGGTTGTGGGTAGAAATTATTTTTAGCTCAACACTCCACCCTTCCTTGGTCTACATCCAATGTTCAATGTGGACCTCCTTCGACCATATTTTCCACCATTATTGAACACCTCAGAGATCACAGCACAACTGACACCAATTGATCTTAACCCATACAGCATGGAACAATCCTTGACTGATCAGATAGTGGACACACAGGTCAAGGGAACTCACTAGCAGAGGATTCATCTCTATCAGGTTGTCAATGTAGGGAAACTCCTACACCAAGGAAAGTGGCTCACCCGGGGCCAAATCCAATAGAAGTTTCCTCACTTGATGGGGGAACTCAATGCAATGGAGACCATTGTTTCCTAAGGGGGGAGGATTTATCCAGGTGGATATTGGTGGGTAGCTACCTATTCCAACTGGCTCCTCTTGTCCATTTGTGTTCAACATGTTCTCCTGTACTTCTTTGTAATTGTGGGTTATACACTTATAGGGTTGTCTGAATCCCCACACATCCTCCAGGTGGATACTGGTGGCCTCTTGCCCAATCCAAATGGATTATTTTGTATGTTGTCATGTCAGGACATCTTGTTGTACTTCTAGGGCCATTTTGGGGCCCTAAACGTTGTTTTTTTTGGCTCACCATAGGAAAACTATAGATGGAGTCAGATTTTGATGGTGGAATGTGTAGTTCTCTAAAATACCTCTCCAACGGGCTATCACGCGCCTAAAAAAGAGTTCATATGAAAAAATTATGACCCTGGGGAATTGAGGTACCAACTTACACCAACTTACCCATAGGGTCCCACATAACTTTTGGCGTTTCACCTTCTAGGGTTAGGTTTGTGTATGTATAGGGTTTTGGAATTCATGAGTAATATCAAAAAGGCCTCTAGAGCCCCATTGTAATCCATTCTTCTCAGACGGATGCTCATAGAAGCCACATCTCTTCTCAGAGATAGCTACCACCATTCGAGCAAGTGTTTCAGTTCTGCAGTTTTACAACTTTAGCCTATTTCATTATTCAATAGAAGATATTTTTCACTGGATATTTGTGTTATTCTTCATGTCTCTATGTTTATTGTATTCATTTTGTTAATCACTTCATTCCACTCCTAAATCTGGATTAGTTACCTTGCCCATATGATGGACTGGACTTGCAACTGTTTGCCTGTGCATTGGTTATATTGTGGTGACTCTAGTTGCTTGACATAGGTAGCCACATAGGTTACTTGCAAGGGTTATTCTGTGGGTAACCTAATTTAGACAAAGGTCAGAAAAAACAAATCCTTTATGGAGGATTACCTGTCCGGGGGATCTAACCGATTGTGTTGTTAAGACCACGAGGGCCCTTATAACTGATTTTGATACCTTCAATATTTTGAAGGGAGTATTAGACCCCTCTTGGGAGAGACATACCTACTCTAGTGAGGGAGATCCCTTTTTAGCCACTATATCATGTTTGTGTGCATTGGCATTTTTTATTTATTTTGGTGTGTTCCCTGATTATTAGTTGGACCTAAGATTTCATTTTATATCTTGAGTCTTGATTCATCGTGGAGAAATACCATGCTCCTCTCCAATCTCACAGTTTTTTGAAGTTACCACCGCATTTTGATCCTTTATCGAAGCTGCCTTCTAAAAGGCATAGATTTAATAAACATGGTACATATATCTCCACCTTTGAGACTCATGATCATCTAGTTACGAGTACTAAGTCATACTTGAACATCTTGGGGAGTCCTTCGACTCCCTTCTCTTATGTGATTAGTGGGATCCCTTCGACTCTTTCATCTTCGAAGGTGTGGGTGTCGGAGGTCCCTGCCTCTAGTTCTACCCAACCTGTTATTTCTATTTGATCCATAGGAA
The DNA here is from genome assembly GCA_010110895.2 of Picea sitchensis. Lineage (NCBI taxonomy): Eukaryota > Viridiplantae > Streptophyta > Pinopsida > Pinales > Pinaceae > Picea > Picea sitchensis. Next base: position 16,380 of record SNQJ01S0184695.1, read on the forward strand.
CAAACCCTATTGGATTTATTTTTGGTATGTCGAGTCATGATTCTCAGTCAATAACTTCAACCTCTAATCCTTTTTCATTTGGTATACCCGACATGGTGTCACAACTCTCATCCTCCATTTCAACGGCTAATGTGAATCCTAGTTTTGGGCCTGGGGGCATGATGGATACTTATGTTCCCTTATTGTTTGGTGGAGGTCATATTCCCCAAGATAATCCTATATTTGGAGGTTGGAATCCTCTTTCCTCCGGGCCTAATCCTAGTTTCAATGCTCTAGGATGGGGTTCTCAACTAGGCAGACAGTTCACTTCCTATATTTCATTCTTCATCCCCTCTTCATCCACGTCGATTCCTACAAAATCATTTATTATGGATAATCCCCCTTTGTGCTCTGGTGTTCCATATGTAGGGATTCAGTTTCACAGTATGGGAAACCCCCAGCACAGATTCCCTTTGGCTAGGGGCAATGTATATAACCCTCATCATGTCACTTCCATAGGTATGGTGCCCATACAACCTTTCATGAATCAGTTTGGAGGAGGATATTATCCTAACGTTAACAACCATGGCATATACCGGAAACATGGATGGTCTACAATCCCTCAGCCCTAATCTTTCTCGAGAGCATGGAATTAGATGTCACAACCCCGACTCCCTTTTCTGGCCATGCTTAATATGCGATATTTTTCAAAATTAATTAATGAACCTGTGTGTCATGATCCATCATGGCCCCCCATCCCCAAAAATATTCCTTTGGATATTCCAAAATATGAAGGAAAGACTGGTGAGGATCTGGGTGATCACATCACTATGTTTCATCTATGGTGCTTATCCAACTGCCTGAATGACGATTCTATTTGTTTCAAGCTATTTCAACACACCCTCGTGGGGGTTGCCACAAAATGGTACATTGAGCTACCGGGGGGAACATATATATTGAACTTTTAATAAGATGGTATTGGTCTTTCTCAACCACTTCCAGTCGTCAATTCGTTATGATGTCAGCATATAAATTTTGTTGGAATTTCGCTAAGATAAAGCCACGCATATCTCAGACCATATCCAAGAGTGGTGTAGACGAAAGAATTTTATCAAAACATACATTCCTCCAGAGTTTATATTGGAATGGTTCCTTAATTCATTATTTCCTTATATTTTGAAGGATGTCTTTACATCCAGAGTAACATCTGAGGAAGAATCCATTTTCAAAGCCCAACAATTAGACCTCATATATGCTCAATATCAGATGCTTTATGAAATTATTCCTAATGCACCACGGTTAAACTATGAACCTATACAAAAGACCGAGCCTCATGCCGATGGCATCATAGGCTCTACAAATGCTAGGCCTACAGACTTGGTGAAAAACCATTTGAAATATTTGTCTCTAGTCCATCCTATAGTAGGAAAAGCTTCGGTTTCGTCCTCCACCCCAACCCAGTCGACGCATGTGCATTATGTATAGTCATCATCTAACCAAAATGGTAACCAACAACTAGGAGGGAACAAAAAGAAAGGATGAGGTAATAATCATAAGGGTGGGAAAAATAATAATAAATCCAAGGACAACACTAACAATGATAGATCGAATAATAATGTTGGTGAGGGAATGAAATAAAATCAGAAGGTGAAGTTTCCTTGTAAACTTTGTAAATATGATCACCTTACCCACCTATGCCCCAAAATATAGGAAGCCTTGAGGATCTTATTGCAGCCACCCACTGTGATGAAAAATCTGTTTCCACATAATCAACACATGGAATTGGGGACCTCCAACACCCCAAATGCGTCGAATTGGAGTCAAAAACCCTTGACACATGAAGGTGGCCATCTATGTGTCAATATGGTCAAGTATCNTGATGTAGCCACTCGATCTCATGATTATGATTCTTCATAAAATATCATAGGTCCAGAGTCTCCTCCTCCTCCGAAAACACCCTTGCATATCGAAAAGTCGAAACCTGCACCTCATATTCCGAAAGGAGTGTTACACATTATTTTCATCATTTCTATGACCATTAATGATGTAAACCTATCTGTTGCCTTTAGAGGGGTCAGTGGCCTGAGTTCCTGAAGAAATAAGGGAGAAGAACTTTTCCTGAGAAAAGAAGTTGCATTCTCCTTTGTAAAAACCCTATTAAAGAGGATGTTCACAGGTTTATATATAGGCAAGGTGCGAAAATGCCTGATTTTCGTAGGCTGCACCATAGCTAGGTTGCGAAGTTTTCGCAGGTTGCTATATAGGCAGGGTGGTAAAATGCTCATACGTGGGAAAAATGAGCATCTTCTTGATGCTTCTAGAAGGAGAAACTTCCATGGTGAGGTGGCATCCAAATGGTTTGGATCTTACTCGCTTTCATGATTTAGTGGGATCATCCTAACCTCCTCACCTTATCCTATTCAACTTATAAAAGGAGAGGATCTCTCATGGAGAAAGCTATCTTTTGATT